>JAHWFP010251448.1:69533-94808 GCA_023313725.1 Lithobius niger
AGAGATTTAGGCGGTAGAGCCTTGAGAGATTTAGGCGGTAGAGCCTTAAGAGATTTAGGCGGTAGAGCCTTGCGAGATTTAGGCCGTAGAGCCTTGCGAGATTTGGGCCGTAGAGCCTTGCGAGATTTGGGCCGTAGAGCCTTGCGAGAATTGGGCCGTAGAGCCTTGCGAGAATTGGGCCCTAGAGCTATGCGAGAATTGGGCTGTAGAACCTTGCGGAAATTGGGCCATAGAGCCTTCAAAGTTTTTGACCGTAGAACCTTGGGAGTTTTATGGCCGTAGGGCCTGGCGAGTTTTTTGGCCGTAGGGCCTGGCGAGTTTTTTGGCCGTAGGGCCTGGCGAGTTTTTTGGCCGTAGGGCCTGGCGAGAATTTTGGCCGTAGGGCCTGGCGAGAATTTTGGCTGTAGGGCCTGGCGAGGATATTGGTCGTAGGGCCTTGCGAGTGTTTTGGCTGTAGAGCCTTGCAGGATTTCGGCCATAGAGCCGTACGAGACTTGGACCTTTAAGCCTTCCCAGATTTTGGCCGTTGAGACTTGCGAGAGTTGGTCGTAACACCTTGCAATGTTTTTTGGCCTAATGAGCCTTGCAAAGTTTTTGGCCGGAAGGACCATGAAATGTTTTTGGCCGGAAGGGCCATGAAATGTTTTTTGGCCAGAAGGGCCTTGCGAGAGTTGGCCAATAGAGTCTGGTGATGGATATACAGGAGCTGGGTATGGATTTTTCAGTGTAGAGCCAGGATGGCTGGTCGTGCCTAGGAGACAGGAAGGCTGGTAGCCATTAGATGTCATTTAGTTATGGATGGTTGATTAGCCTATTCTTCTTAATGTTGCTTATCTACTATTGCCGGTGAGGCCTTGTAGTGGATTTTGGCCTATGCGGTCCTGATGTGAGGGCTTGGCTGGTGAGGTCTTGATATATGAGAATTGACCGTTACGACCTTGGGTGTGATTTTGGGCCTGCGAGCTCTTGAGGGGAAAGTTTGGAATGTGAAGCCCTGAAGGAATTTGGCAGGCAAAGCCATGATGTGTCTGTTTGACCTTGGGTCCTTGATGGGTCCTTTTGGCCTGCGAGGCCTTGGTGTGTGATTTTGGCCTATGCAGCCTACCTTGGTGTGCGATTTTGGCCTATGCGGCCTGCCTGAATGCACAATTTTGGCCTAAGCGGCCTACCGTGATGTGCGATTTTGGCTGGTAAGACCTGCCTCGAGATGTAGTTTGGGTCTAGGAGGCCTGTTTGAAGTAAGAGGCCTGAGAGACCTGCCATGAAGGGCGAGTTTGGCCTGGGAGGCTTGCCGTGACGAGTGAGTTTGGCCTGGGAGGCCTGCTTTGATGTGTGGGTTAAGCCTGGAGAGGCCTTGCTGCGTAATTTTGACCTGTTAGAGCTTGTAAAAAATTGTCTGCCTGTAAGGCAGTGTGCTGTGATGTTGGCCGGTCCCACTTTGAGGGTTGCTGTTGGCGGGGTACATAACAGCCTTGAGGCCTTTGACGTATGTTTGTGGTAGGTGTGTACGATTGACGTATAAGACTTTTGATAGGTGGAATGGCCTGGGTGGGTGGCCTTTGATGCGAGAGATGGCTGGGTAGCCTTTGGTATGAGAGAGAGGGATGTGTACACCTCGGAGTGTGCAGTTGGCCTTGGTGCGGGCTGGACCGGTTCAGTCTTGGAGCATGACTTGAATGTGGTATTTTAGGTGGATCTGGCCTGGGAGCAAGTCCAGACTGTAAGGTCGTAGGAGAATTCTGACCTATGGGGCCTTGGCTGCACATGGATGCATGTGGCGGGTCGCCGGCGTGGTTGGCCAGGTGGACCTGGGTTGTGTTAACAAATGTGTGTTTTCGGATTAGCGATGACCGTAGTTTTCGGCAGGATGGATGTCATGAAGGTTGACAGGTGGATGTGTTGTCTTCTGTTTGGTCTGACCACTCCGTTTAGGTGAGGGCCAGGGATTCCTGGTACTCTGTTGATGCGTTCTTGGCCTGGGCGTTGGGTTGGAATGGTCCAGGCTGGTTCCTGGGAGCCAGGTTTGTGGTTGTGCAGGGCTTGTAGGTGACTTGTGATACGCGTTCTGCTAATAGCAGTTTGTAATCTGGTTAGTGTTGTGAATGTGGTCTCTAAAGATGAAGGACATTGGCTGTGTTGTTGTTTACCTGGCGGTGTAGTGCGTGTGGTTACGTAGGCCCACACAGTTTATGGTTGTGCTGGTAGCACATTGTCGATTGTGACCACCTTCCGGTGGGTCGTGGTACCACTCTTGCTTACGATCAGTCTGCCCATCGGTAGAACCGATAGTGAGGATATGGTGGAGAATTGGAAAATTCTACTAGAAAACTTAAAACCTAGTTTTTGTGGGAGAATTTGAATTCTCTGAGCATCCGAACGTGGGATTCTACCGTGGGAGCCTGCCCTTGCGCAAGGTGTGGGCCTTGTCAAAAGTGGGGATTATTGGGAAGCGGAAGTGGAGGCGAGACGGACTGGAAGTGATGTGAGGATGAAGAGACTGGGATTGTGATTGGTTGTTTCTTGAATAGGTGTCGGCGGTAAAAGGCGTTATCCCATCGGTAGAACCCTGCTTTCGGATATTCAAGAGAATTCCAATTCTCCTACAAAAACTAGGTGATAGAATTTTCTAATTCCAGCCTCAAAATTTATTTTAGCGAGATAATATCGATTGTCACAATAATTTTAATGCCCCTTTTATCGGCATAAAACATTTTTGTATCATGCCAGCCCTAGTTCTGGGGTAGCTTCGACTACCAAATTTGGTGAGCCATTTAGTTTTTTTTTCTATAGTCTCTCAAATAGTTCAATATCTTTTTGAAACCATGGTAACTAACAAAAATTGTCAAATTTAACATTTGGCAGAAGAATTTCTTTGTAAAAAACGATTGAAAGAGTCAGAATTCAGTTTTAGTATACTCCTACCTGTCTGACCAATTGACCTCAAGTCAAGGCATATGCAGCTGCAGTTGTATTGTGCACTGTTTCAAGATGCCAAACTTCACAGTGACCCACATTCAGAGATCTTTTTCTTCAGAGATTATAACATTTCTATTGAGTAATCAGAAATTATTGAGTAATTGAGATATAATATATCTCATATTATTGCAAGCAATGTTTATAACATGGCATTTAGCGATGGTATAGATTGCTTTGTGCAGCCTCAGTTTGCTAGTGCCTGCTTGCCAGTTGTGACTTTTGAGCTAAATATGCAACCCACTGGACATGTATTTTGTGAAATTGTCGTAGGTTTGCAATTTCTACCAACTGTGATTTCCATCAAATGTGATTGGCCTTGGTCCCGTCTTCAGATTCCTTTCGAGCTGCTAAAATAGAAAGAACATGTTTTTTGTATTGGTCAAGATCATGCTTTTACCCCTTTTTTGGTTTAATGGACCGTTTCCTTCCTCTGTTTGTAGTCCTCATGGATTTTCAAGTAGCTTTCTTATTTGTATTTGGTAGCTTCCGAAATTGTATTCCTTGCCTTCAGATTTGTTATTGTCACGAAAATATACATTACCTTATTTTAAATAGCAATCCCCCCCACCGGAGCTCTATATCCCTATCTTTGAAAGTTGGCTTCCCTGCCGGGCTCGTATCATACTTCGCAAGACAGAAACTGGGCTCGCCTATATAATCGGATCGCAGCGATTCCCAGCATCTTTCTTCCTAGGGTGGCCACCCAGGTGGTCGCTGTGGAGCTTTCCATTCATCAGCTACGAAGAGGATCGGGTATGAAGAGGATGGAGACGATTCCCGATCCACACGGGAATCGAGTTCATGCAGCAAGTTCAGCTGTCATCCAATCCACGACTCAACAGCTATGTACCCTTACGGTCCCGGTTCCTGTGCCCCTTTACCTTCTATTGATGTTAAGGGTGCGCCCAGTGTAACCGTGGCTTCGTTGGCTAGCCACCTAGCCAGAGTGGGATCAATTCTGTTCTGCGATCCGCATGACCAGGGCCATGTTCACGATTCCTCTCGGTTCCAGCCACCCCTGCGGACAGGGATACATCTTTACAGCTTACCGGTTCCTCTTCATTGATTCCGGTCTCCTCCCACAAGCGGATTCACGTTCCGCCTTTCCCCTTCTTGGATCCCCGTTGATCCTCGGTCCCGTACCCGGGGGGGGGTGTCACCTACTTCCACTCCATTCATCATGGTAAGAAGAAGATTGAGTGAGGTGAGGATTGGACCCGCCGTCGTCCACTACAATCTGCACGATTCCGCCATCCGAATCGAGTTCATGAAGCGAGTTCATGAGCCCCTTCATGGCAAGCGGATCACTGGGGATCAACGCTTCATTCGTTACCGATTCTTGTTCGACCGCACCACCTATCCGCTTGCTCCCTTCAGGCTGTGTGTTTCTTAAGGTGGTAGTTGGCTTTCTCGCCTCGGGCCTCCGCCTTCACTTGGCTCGGTTAACTTTGCTGCTACATCGATCCCGTCATTGTTTGGCAGCCACGACTAGTAAGCCTAGACTGTGGCTCTCCCGTGTCACCATTACAGTCTGCTACTTTGTCGATTCCGATCTCCTTCCACAAGCAGATTCACGATTCCGTCTTCCCCTCGGTTCCCTCGAGATCCTCGGTTCCGAACCCCGGGGGGGAAGGGGGGGGGGGGAAATTGAGGATTCGAAGTTTTTAAGCACAGTTTGACTTTCGGATTGTATGGAAACAGATCTTTTATAAATATCTTTTGGTTTTTTAATAGTAGAGCAAGCTAGTAGTAACATTCGGATGGGTCTGTCAAGTTTTGTAGAGAATTAAAACAAAACATATATACACAAAAATTTGTGTCCGGTGATTGCCGATGTCTTTGTACTTTGGACTAATGGTAGCGTTTTGGGGGCAAAAGATTATTATTAATAAAGCATAAAAAGAATAAATATATTAGCTTAGAGAATGCTATAACGCATTTAAGTTTGAGTAAAATAAATAACATCAAAGTTAAAGGACAGGTGACGATCGCTGTGGAAATTTTTCATAAAGGTTGCAGCTGTTCAACATAATAAAAAATATCACACAAAGTTGTCTGTACAATTAAGTAGGAGGTTAAGTACCTTTGCAGAGGAAGCTCCTCCCTACAAACACTAAACTAATGTTTTCGGCTTATGCGTAAGTGAAAATAAAAAGTAAATACCAATTTTTACAAGTGGCGAAAATGGCGTCTCGTGCGCTACGGTGATTTTACGGCTTCAGTTTCGTGCGTTTTTCTAAATGCTGTAGAATGATTTCTAGATGGAATTTTTGTGTTCTGTTTGCGGGGGGAAACAGATAAAGTTCGTGGCTATTAAGAGCCGTTTAGATGAGACGGATTGGTCCATTTTCTTGGAAGATACATGCGTTTGAAATTTGGGGTTTTTCCCCGGCCGAGGCATTTGGGCGCTCAAAGAAAAAAAAATTTCTTCGTTTGGTAAAACGAAGGTTTTTTGGCGGTCCACGTTTACAAGTGTCCCCTACAGCAGATGGATGACCAGGCCCTTTCACCACTTCCGCATAGATGTATGAGGAAAGGCACACCACCAAAGCAATAATTCTCGACCAACGCACGAAAATTTGCCGACCTACTCTCTCCTATGGTGGTCAAGCCCTAACCCGAACAGTACCTCTTCACGAACCCCTTCCATATCAACCACTCCTCACGGACGCATCTCTTCAGGGCTGGGGTGCACACATAGCTCACCACGAAGTCTCAGGCATTTGGACACCAGACGACCAGGATCACATAAACGTTTTGGAGCTGAAACCCATCCTCAACGCCCTACATCACTTTCGCCACATTATCTCGGGAAAGTCATCCAGGTCCAAGCCAACAACTCAACTGCAATAGCATAGCATACATACAAAAGGAGGGAGGCACGAGATTTCGTCAGCTTCACTTCATCACCTCAATGATCTTCGAACTATGCCTTCACCTCAACACAACAATCCTTTCACTCCCTTTCAGTCAACATCCCGGGCAACTACAACATGTTAGTGGACTCCCTCTCTCGCAACAAGCCTCCATCAGGAGAGTGGACTCCATTTTTCAAGGCTTTCCAAAGAAATCCATTTGCGAAGCTCTTGTAACGGCGGACGCTACGACGGCTCAGGTGCGTGTAGCGCCTCCGGTTTCCTGGTTTGACACGGAGATTCAGCTTAAGGTGTTGCGGTGATTATTGCGACTTTTACGGCATAAGCACAGCAAGGGCTACTGTCCCAGCATGGGGGATGGAGCGCAGGGTCCTAAATTAAAGGGGCCTAACCTTAAAACTGCTGGTATTTCACTGCCACCAGCGATGGAAATTTAACCGTTTATAAGAGCTAAACTAAAAATGGTTTACATATTTATTTACACTTAAACAGTTATTCGACAAGCAAACGAACTGAAGTTAAAAACTCCTGGTTTTTATTATAACATCAGAGAATATAAAAATTACACTTTACATTTAGTTTGCACGGAAGCTTTTGAAATACAGTATTTGAAAAGCACTAGTTTGAATTTACAACATGTAATCCGTTTTCACAAGTTTTGACTAAAACGACGTTTGTGTTTCAGAATAAAACAACCACTTAATTTTTCGAATAGAAAAAGCAATACTGAACGCTCCGCAGAGTCGTCCGCAAGATTGAACAGCCTCGGCTGGTGACAATCTATCAAACAATATGTTTCAAACACGCATGAAAGATCAACCGTTTCACAGTTTTGTTTCTAAGTGATAAAACAGAGCCTTAAACCTCCCAGAGTTGCTGTTTTACAAGTCAACTCCTCAAATTATAAAAGCCTCAGCTACTTATAAAGTCCGTCTGGAGTGAATAACCAATGAATCCCACACAAAGATCAAACCGTCAGTTATTTGAATTAATGTTTAAAACAAATAAGAAAGATGTTGGTTTTTAGTAAGAGGACCACTCTGACGTTATGGTGTGAGAAACCTAAGATGCCGCTACAGGCGTCACCACCATAATATTCCCTAGCTAGAGAGAGTTTAAGTTAGTTTAAACTAAAATTTAGACTTGGGGGGTCCTAAATTAAATTTTCAAGAGCTAACAACAAACATACGAACCACTACCATCGTGCCCGGCATGGCATTCTCCGGACATGGCGTCTCCACTCCCGACTGGCGTGACCCTTCTCTAGCTTGAGATCTGTGAGCTGTGCGCACTATGCATTCTGGGGCTGGGGTTTTATGCTGGAGAGGGGGGAAAGCGCGGACGTCGAGGATAGCTGCGGGGGTCTGATTGGCTGAGGGCCTCGAGAACAATGGAAAGTGGGAGGAGAAGTCGGATGAACAAAGGGACTGGGTGCAGAGCCGTTTGAAGGAGTAGGAACATGTAAAACGGAAAAGATAGGCCTGTTTTGAGTTTTACTCAATTGAACTTTCGGAAATGGGCCTTTACTTTGTATTATTGGCTACGGATTGAATATTTACATGTTTACAACGTGATTTGGCTCTTGTTAAAGCTTATTACTTGGCTTTGGGTAATGCAGAGAACATTACTATTAAATTAAACAAGCTTTAACGGTAAACTGCAGTGTTATACATCACAACTATATTTGGCTGGGGAGTGGGGCAAAAATGGAGGATTCGAAGTTTTTGCACAGTTTGACTTTCGGAAATGGGTTAAACAGATTTTTTTAAGAATTCTTTTAGTGTTTAATAGTAGATCAAGCTATTCGTAGGTTTTGGTAGGTCTCAGTAAGGTCCAGAGGAGAACTAAAACAAACATATATACACTGAAAATTCGTGTCCGGTAAAATGCCAGGTCGTAATACGTTTATACGTTTGGACATATGGTAGCGTTTCTGGGGGTAAAAGAATATAAATAAAGTATAAATGTGGTTAAATAAACCAGCTTAGTTGAATGCTATAACGCATTAAGTTACAGAGAACGTTTAACGTTTAAAATTTTAAAGTTAAATTAGAGCGTTGTGGAAATTTTTCATATAGATTGCGGCCGACAAACACAATAAAAAATATCACACTTCAAATTGGTTGTCTGTATAAATCCTGTTACAATACACTAAGCTAGTCTTGTTCGGGCTTTTTGCCCTAAAAAGAAAAGGATAAAACATAAATATAAAAGTACAGAGTTTCATAATGGCGGCCATGACGAAAGTGCGATGTGGTGAGTTTGAGGTGATCTTCAAACGTAGTTTTGTGGTTTTTCCTGGTGGAAAGTCCGGATTTGGGCTTCCCCAAGAGTCTTGTATTTGGACAGGCTATTAAACGTTGAAGAGTTTGTGGAAATCGGACCATTATAGCGAAAACAGCCAAATATGCCTCGGCGAGGCATTTGGTGCTTCAAGAAAAAAAAATTTTCAAATTTTTGAAAAACAGGCGTTTTTCGGTGGCGCTCGTTTACTCTCTTCAACATTTGGGGCATTCTGATGATCGAGCTGTTTGCCACAGGGCACTAGCCCCGACTTCATTCATCCAGTCCCCGACAACCAAGCATGGGCAGTGGATGTACTAACATTCTCATGGTCGGACCTCTACGGGTACCTATTCCCCCTTTCAAGTTTCTACCACAGACCCTCAGAAAATGGAGTCTTGCCATGTAGCGGGGGATGCTACGACGGGAGGTGCTTGTAGCATGCACCGACATATGGTTTACAGTTGCGGAGGTTTAAGATACTTTATGTTGCGATATTAGACTTTTTTAACTAACATAGCTCTTTCTATAACCGTTTGAGGAATAGAGAGTCAGAAGCCTAGGCTAATAAAGTTTAAACGTAAATTAAAGACTGGTATTTACTGCCATCATGGTGGGGCTTAGTTACTAGCTACTGGAGTCTAAAACTCTAGCTAATAATCGGGAAACTCAAGTCAAATAAACAAACTCTAGGTTTTTATGTGACAAAGCAAAAATAAACAGTTACAAACCATGTTTTGTTTTAAGATTCAAGATTTAAGATTTAAGATTTAAGATTTAAAATCGTATTTTAAAATAAAACTATCAGTGAATTACATTAATTTTGATTCAAAGCAAACACTTAAATGTTTACAGTAAGTAATTTCGAATAGAAATAGACAAATTGTTCAATCCAGAACTCTAGATTATTTCAGTAGCCTACTGAGAATAACATAGTCAAATCAAATCTTGTTCCAAGTAGCGTTAGGGTTCCACCATTGAAGGACAAGCTTGTATAACGACTGCATTAAAACTTCAGTGAAATAAGGTTTAGATTAAAATTGCATTTAAAATAAACTAGAAACCCGGTTATTAGGAAGGGGACCTAAAACCCTTAAGTTGTATGAGGAGACTAGATTCCAAAGGGCCGAAAACCTATGTCCCCATAAAGTTCAAAGACAACTGTTAAATTTAAAGTTAAGAGTTCCTATTTAATTTAGAATTGCGAGCCTAAAAAAATACGTTTAGGTTTTAAACTAGCGTTTTAGAAAAACTACTACCTTTGCCAGGCCTGGCAACATGCGACAAAGAGACCTCTCCGTCTCCCCAATCGGCGATAGTGACTGTTGGCTCTGAGTGGCTAAAAAAACGACTGCTGGAGCCGTTTGGGAGTTAGACTGCCACATGCTATTTTGCGTTTGTATTAAATCAGTAAGCCACAATTGATATTTAAGTGGGAAATAGTTTGACTGTTGTAGCTCATAAAAAAAACAGTTTAATAGAAGGAAAAGCCATTTTTATTGCAGGTAGTCACTGTAGGGTTGGAGTGGAGATAAAAACATCGATTTTTTTGTTCCCAATTCAGGCCAGCTAAGGTAGCGTAATTTTAATAAAATGGTTCAAATGAAAATAAGTAAATAATTACGATTATAGGTTTATGTACATCCAGCTCATACTAGAACGCATTTATCTTTATTATAATATCGGAGGCCGATTAAAGGAAAAGGAAAGCCTAAAGAAAAACCACTTCTCCCCTCCTGGCGCCCGCATTGAAAATGCACTCTCCCACTCAACCTGCAGCCAAAAAGGAGCCAGGCATGAGTGGTCGATCAATCTGACAAGTCGTCGGAAAGATTGCCGGGAAAATGTCCCGGGAAATATGACCGGCCCCGTGCATAGCACGGGCTTCCTCTAGTTTCTAAATAATTAGCTAATTTTAAAGCTGTCCGGTGAAGTGGAAATTTGAGTAAACTCTGCATTAATTGCGCAATTTAAAACACTGTATAGACGAATCAAAACAACAAGTATAATGAACAGTCATCAACATGTATGTGGGGCAGAACGTCCCCCTAGCACAAACTAAGCTGGGTGGTGCTTTATGCCTTATAAAAATCTAGTATTTACGAAGATTGTTGATGTCCAATGGTCGACCAGAAGTTCTGTGCGGTAGCGGCGATTTTTACCGTAGACACTTTGAGCTTTAAAAATTAATGGTTGTAGCTTTTGCAGTTCTGTTTTCACAAATTTGAAGAGAAAATTACAAACTTGCATTAAGTGAAAACGGGGGTCGAATTGGTCCACTGATTGAATTATGGCAGAAGAAATAATGTCCGTTTTTAGCTGATTAGACCTAACGGCCGCTGCGGTTTTGTAGCAAAGTCCTGGGACGAAGCAGAGTTCAGTGAAAAACCCTAAGTTTTTTATTTTTGGTGTTCGGGTCTCTTCACCAATCCATATGAAGCCTGGGCTCCTTTATAGCCAAGGCATCTTTCTGTTAATAGCCCCAAACTAGCCATCAGCAGCATGGTTCCCTCAACTTTTAAACCACCTAGTCGACAACCCTAGAAGTCTTCCCGACATCCCAGACCAACTATCTCAAAGAAAGGGAACCCATCTCCACCCGAATCTCAACTCGCTGAACTTACACGGGTGGCTACTATCATCATACTCATCAAAAAGGCAGGCATTCTTAAGGAACAAGCCATCAGAATTGCAAGCAAAGCCGTCAAGGAATCTGACAACAAGATTTACGACATCCATTGGAAAAGGTAGTTTCGTTGATGCAACAGGAGGAAAATCAATCCTATCAATTCCTCTTTACCTCACCTCATCTTCTTCACTGACCTCTTCAAAGAAGACCTAAAAGGTTCCACAATCCTAGTTTACCGTTCAGCTCTCAACTCCGTCTTGCAAAGATCGTCTGGCGAAATTCGCAAATTTTCAAAAAATTTGTTTTCTTGAGCGCACGCAAAAGCGCTAAAAAGACCTCGCTGTTTAACTTATGATATCTCCATGAAAAATGGTCCATTCCGACTAGAATTTGTTCTGTTTAATAGACCAACACATTGGCTTTATTTCTGTGGGAACAGATCACGAAACTTTCTTCCCAAAAATTAATTACGGCCTTAACAAAAATGCTCCAAAATTGCCGTAACACACGGAGCGCTAGTCGCCATTTTTCTCCAACTTGTATATATTGTATGTACTGTTTGACTTCCTTTTGGGCATAAAGCCCCATAGTTTAGTGCTTATATTATGGGGCACAAATGTTAGCATCCCATTGCTATTCTTTCATTTAACATACATGTGAATTTAGTACTTAGTATTTTTATTTGCACAGCGGTGACGATCTCTGTCTTTATAAAAACGTTGACTACAACCACGCTATTTACGGCTGTAAATAACGCTCCCAAAGCATAAAAGCCAGTGTACTTAATCTTTATAATCTAGTGCTTATAATAGCAATAATTATTAACATAACGTTTTCCCATTAGCCCTACCTAGCTCGGACAACATGGCTTAGCTTTATCTTTAAAAATAGCAGACAGCAGTCCATCTTGTTTATTTTCTGTGATCTCCAATCCCCAGTGGTGACCCAAAACCTTCTGCAAACTACTAAAAATACCTTCTATTAAATTGCCAATTTATTAAATCCATGTGAACGAAAACCATCCTTCAATTAAGAGTTCAAAACTCGGCCATTTCAAGTTTCACTTTTAAACTTCCACTCCAACGATTTTTCAATAGCTCTACTTGATTCAATGCATTTGAGAATTTAGTACAGTAGAGATTGCCATTGTCTTCGGTGCAAAACGGATCCGGGAAACCTTTTTTCAGCAACTCACAGCTCAGCTTTGGCCGACCAGCCCAGCCACTCACAGGCCTGAATAGTAAGCCAATCAGGGAGCACCTACGGCCAATACTTTTGCTTGCCTTGTTGCCCAGCAACAGACCCGCCTCCTGTCAATCTTGTGACGTCAATAGCCAAACAATAGAAAATCGCATCCTCGAACGTCCGCGCAGCGCCAGCCCTTTAGTAGGTATATAACAAACGCAATGTAAACAAACGACACCACATGCTCCGACAATAAGCCAAGGGTCACTACTAAGGATGGGATGGAGATTTCCAAGGTCCGAATGTTGCCTTGCCGGGCTGAGGTAGTGGTTAGGTAACTAGCAGCGGATTTTTATTATTAAACTTTAGACATACTCTCTAAATTTAAACTTAAACTTAACTTCTAACTCTTAGCTTGTTGTTGTAATTTTATATTGTTCCTTAGCCATCTGCCTTTCTGGATACAGGACAATATAATGTAAGGGTTTTAAGGTATCTCTGCCTAAAAAACTAGCTTTACTTTTCTTATTTACAGAGCAATTAAGATGATTGTCTCTTAAATAATCAAAAGATTCTTTAAGTCCTGTGGCGTTATTTATGGTAGAACCCTGGTAATTCCAAGTCGGCCTGGGTTGTGGAGTGTTTTAGCAACTTGTGGATTCATTTTGTTTAAACCCCGACTGTTGTATTTAATGTTAGACATTACCTGAAACGGTGCAAACCTTTTTCTAAGTCAAAATTGATTAAGAGTATTTTTTTGTGAACTTAAAGGAGTTCCTGTGTGAATTTTTATGCAATCAAATTCAGAGTGCTTTTATTTTAAAAGCCTTCGTACAAAAGTTTAATCTTAAACTTGTTACCAGATGTAAAGTGTTTCCTTTCACATGTTAAAATAAACCAGGAGTTTAAAACCCAGTTTTGTTTTCTGTGACTGGTTAATTTGAGTGTTTAATAATCGAAAAATCATCATTATTCAAACATTAGAGTTTAAGCAAATTAACGGGCCCACAGTTTGTGGCAGTGACCATGAAAGTAATTTAACTTGAGCTAGCCTTTATCTTAACTTAGGACACCGATCTCTATCCTTACTGGAGTGCTGTGCTTTTCCGTAAAAGTAAAAAGTCACCAGTCAAGTTAAAAATGCAACTATTGAAAACACCAGACTAGCAGTTCTGTCTCAAGCACCTTCAGGACAGACAGCGCCGCTACAGTCTTCAACGCTACTTGAAAAACCAACCTCCTTGATGATTTCTGCATCTCCTCACTCATCAAATCCTTTAAAATTGTACGTCCAACCATCCGATGGCTTTTTCCAGACTAGGACCTTTTCGGTTGTTCTGAACTCATGAAGGCGCCTTACGAACCACTCATCAGTAGCAGCTCCGAGGCTCTGACTCGTAAGATTGTGTACCTCATAACTTTAGCCACCAGCTTGTGTTGCAGCGAAGTTCCAAGCTCTGTCAATCGACCCCACTTTCTGCTTCTTCCACCCCAACTTCACTCATGCTCATCTCCCAAGATCTTAATTTCAAGCAAAGACCCAGTCACCTTGTGAGCCATCTACACCAGCGCTTACAAACATTATCTGTGATGAACCGGAACGTCTTTTCTGTCCCGTTCGTGCATTGCGTTAATGTAATAAGGGGACAGAAAATAGTGAATTTCGCGAAGGTCGGAATCAACTCTTCTCCCCTACGAGAGACTTTGCTGAACCCGCCGTAAGAATGATCGCAGCATGGATCAAGTTTGTCATCTTACAAGCCTATGAAGACACCAACATTGACGGCACCTACAACAACATCAGGGGTCGCCGCACATGAACTCGGGGCCATCGCAGCATCGTTGGCTTTGTAACGGCGGATGCTACGACGGCTGAGGTGCTCGTAGCAAACCCGACATCTTGCTTGACTTTGGCTGTTCAGTTACTACTCTGGCTGTCTATTTTCAACTTTGATGATTCTAGCACAGCAGGGCTACAGTCCCGGCATGGGGAATAAAGCATCTATGTCCTAATTATAGGTTTAAACTAGTAATAACAACTAGTCTGCGCTGCCACCAACGGTGGGTCAATTAACTGCACGGGGGTTTAAAATAAAAATGGGCTACATGTTATTTCAAAGAGAAGCAATTAATTCTTTAGCGAACGAACTTGAAGTTTAAAACTCTTGGTTTTATTATAACATAAATATAAATTGGCACTTTTCATTTTAAGTTCACTAGTTTACATGACTGGCTTTTAAGAGAAAGCACTTTCAAATTTACATGTTAGCAATTCAAAAATGACCGTAAAACTCAACAGTAGTTTTTACATAAAATCAAAATTTGCGAGTAGAAAAAGTTGTCTGTCGGTTCAGTCCTGAAACCCTCTAAATGAACCTCATCGCTAAGTTACAATTTAGACTTTACAGTTTTGTTTCTAAATGCGTTAGACAAAAGATCAAACCTTCCTGAGTTTTATCCAAAACTTTCTATATTATAAAAACCTCAGCTTAATTACAAGATAGTCCTTAAAGTTATGTTTCCATTGAATCCACACAAAGATCAAACCGTCTGTTGTTTCGATTAAAGTTACATTTAAAATAAGAAAGAAAGAAGTTGGGGGCCAGAAAGCAGGGGGCCAGAAATGCTGATGGCTTCGCCAACCATAGTTTTCTCTAAGCTAGAAATCAAGTTTAAGTTAAACTATAAATTTAGAATGGGGGTCCTAAAGTTAAATTTTCTAGCTTAACTAGGAACATACGGACCATTACCATTTGCCCGGCATGGCAACGTCAGACGTGACATCTACACTCCCGACCGGCGTGACCCTTCTAGCTTTGGAGATCTGCGAGCTGTGCTAAAGAGTGAGAGGTGCTGGGTCTTTTTATGCTGGAGAGGAGGATTCTGGCGACCAAAGCGCGTACGCCGAGGAGAGCTATGCCTCTCTGATTGGCTGAGGGCCAGGGGGACAATGGAAAGTGGGAGAAGTCGGTTTGGCAAAGGGTTTGGGTGCAGAGCCGTTTGAAGGAACAGGGACTTGTAGAGAAGGGCCAGTTTAGTTTAACTCAACTTTACATTCGGAAAAGGCCCATGAAAAGACTGGCTGTGGGTTTAATATTTACATTGTTATTAAATGGACGGAGTCAAATTGAAGCTTAGTAGGGTGGCTAGTGCAATGGACAATCCACTGCTGCTAAATTAAACAAACTTTAACTAAAAACTGCGATGTTACACATCACAACTATAGAAGGATGGGGGGGGGGGTGAACGAAGTGTATAGCACAGAATAAACTTTGGGATTGCAGTAGTGTACAGATCTTTTCATGATATTGGTTTAATTGAAGGAAAGCTAGGTAGTTTGCATTCGGATGGTAACAGTCGGAGTTCGGATGAAGAGATAAATAAACTATTTACATTAAAATTCGTGTCCGTTAGAATTATTGTTTAAATTGGTTCGAGCGCATGGTAGGGTTCTAGGGGCAAAAGATTATAATAAAAGGTTAAATAATCTAGATTAGTAAAATGCTATAACGCATTAATTAAGTTGGACTTGAAAGTTTGATGTAGGTGGACATTTTTCATAACATTTGCCGGCCGACAAACACAATAAAGAATAACACACTTAAATGTCTGTATCCACATATATTTGAGGTTAAGTACCCGAAGGCAACCCCTCCTATTTCACGACTAAGTTAGGGTGTTTGGGCTTTTTGCCTGAAAAGAACAACGAAAAATAATTACAAATATACACGAGTTTTCCAATAATGGCAACCGGAAGTGACGAGCGCTACGGCCCGGTTTGGAGCGTTTTTCAAATTGATGCAGTTAATCTTCTAGATGGAATTTCGGGATTCGGTTTCCCCAGAATTGAAGCTGGCATGTAGGGCTATTAAATGCTGCAAAGTTTGGTTGATTCGGTCAATTATTGGTGGAGATATACCATGGAGAAGACCGAGGTCTTTTGGCGTTTGGGTGCTCAAGAAAAAAAAAATGATCCATGAGATTTTTGATGGTTGAGTCCAGGTATCCTCTCTCCAATGCTCGTTTTTTTTGTTTTTTTTGCAAGCCGACATTACAGCTTTCCAAAACAACATCCTAGTTCCCGAGATCCCCACAGTTGCATTCTGGCGAATCCAGTCTGCTGTCTTCACCTCGTATTACTTCCGAGAGATAACCACCAAGCCATTGGACTACACCGTCTGGGACCCATCGTCACTGCCAGATGTGTCGTCACCCCCCCCCCCCCCTCCCAGCACTCGAGTTAGAAGGCAACCTAATTTCTGTTTTCTCTTGTTTTTCTGAATAAGGTGCGAAGTTCGTTATTTTTTGTGGGGTCCAGCAAAACCCTGAGGTACCCACCCGTCAAGGTGGAGCCCTCCGCCAGTTTTGACGAGGTCTACTGTTAATGTGAAAATTAACAGGTAATGTAAATTTACGAACGGCATATAGAAATAGGAAATTGCTGGCCCCTTGGGCTGGGCTGGCTAATTTATTTTCTATCCACCTTTATCTGTACCTATCCTACTCTCCTCTTGAGTCACCACCATGACATATCGAGAGAGAAAAAAAAAGATGGCTTCTAGCCACGATTTGTCGCTTTTATTGGGAGGGGTGCACCGCGCACGCGGGTTATGCAGCTGGATGGATCTAACAAACTAAAAAATCTCTAGCAAAAGACATTCTGGAAAGGAATGCAAAAATTAACAGGTAATGTATATTTCTCAAACAAAATTTAGCTATTTATTGGATAAATTAATTGGCTAAATTATTTCCTGTTTATTGGCTATACCGTAAATCGCCTAATAAACGCCCTGGCTTTGTTAACGCCCACCCCCCAAAAATGCCTTAAGGTCAGAAATCGTCTAGTAGCTTTATTAACCCCCCCCCAATAGTTTTTTTTTTTTAGTCAATCGTGAAAATGACAAAGCTTCAAACGTTTAAAGAAAGCAATGTATTATCCCTTTAAATCTTGGTTGTTCCGCAGCAAAATTAACGAAAAGATTCATAAATTTTACGAAATCAACATTTAATTCAACACGATTCTTCACGGGAGCATTTGTAATCGCGTTAAAGTCGGCTATATTAGGCCTATGCGATCGATCATTGATGTGCGTAATATGGATTCAGTCTAGTGAAAACGCTATACCTTTTCTCATTTATTCTCAAATTTAGTTTATTAGATCGTCCTCGTTCCAATATCTAACATAATTCAAAGTTAAAACTAATTTTTAACCATCACAAAACCTTTAAAACAGACACGCGATTCACGACCGGAAGACGCCAACCGAAGTAACGTCATAACGGACGCGGTAGACCGGATGTTTCAAGCGCTTACGCTGTCTTGACGCGTCCACCACGTTGCGTCCACTACTGGGGCTCCACGGGTCCAGATCTGCGCGTCTATTTCTCCCGGAACTTCCGTCTTGGACGACAATATATAACACACGCGATTTCCAATGGTGAATCACGTTGTCTGTTTTGGAGGTTTGTGCGTTTGAAGGTTAAATATTAGTTTTAACTTTGAATTATGTTAGATATTGGACGGAGGACGATCTAATAAACTAAATTTGAGAATAAATGAGAAAAGGTATAGCGTTTTCACTAGACTGAATCCATATTACGCACATCAATGATCGATCGCATAGGCCTAATATAGCCGACTTTAACGCGATTACAAATGCTCCCGTGAAGAATCGTGTTGAATTAAATGTTGATTTCGTAAAATTTATGAATCTTTTCGTTAATTTTGCTGCGGAACAACCAAGATTTAAAGGCATAATACGTTGATTTCGGTAAACTTTTAATCAATTTTCCGATTCACTAAAAAAAAAAGATTGTGTTAATGCTCGATTGAACCCAGACCACGCACGTGAATAATCAACTTTACCATGATGGATTTAGGCCTAAACGGCCACCCAAAAAAATATGTTAAGGTCAGAAATTTTGTTTTAGCCTTGTTAACGCTCACTACACTTTTTTATCAAATTAATTTTAGCCGCCCATGGGCGTTTAATAGGCGATTTACGGTATTGTAATAATAATAAATGTAACATAATGATGAAATATATTCAGTCATACCGAGGAATTGTGGTGTTATAAATGTGCTTTCAGCAGTGGCAAAAGGTATTTTTTCGGTGGTCATTGTCTAACGCACCGCATTTATGAGTTGTTAAGATGGATAGACTGGTGTAGTGTTGAGGGTTTGTACCCTGTGTTGGCGCCAGTGGAAATGTGCCTTAACTTTTTGGCGGAACTGTTCTCGATGGAGGCTTTTATATCGCAGCGTTGTTGGATATCGGGCGGCAATTTTCCGATGGCACCAGTGGTGTGAAGACGCGACCCTGTCAATACAGCCTTTGGTTCGTCGCTTTGTGAAGGGGCTCTTTCATAAAACGCTTCCGATGCCTAAGTATGCAGTGATCTGGGACATTGAAGTTGGGGCAAGGTATTTGCGTAACGTTACATCCACCAAAATGATTGGGTTTGAAGTTGCTAACTTCAAAAAGTTATGTTTTTGGCGGTGGTGGCAGGGAATAGAGCTGGTTAGCTGGTTAAGTTGTCGCTAGAATCGTGTGATATTCAGGAAGGAGAAGCCGTGTTCTTGGTACAAGAACATGCGAGTGATGGTGTGCCATTCATGATCATACATTTACTGCAGTGGTGTTGGAATGCGAGGAGCAGGAGGAAGCGACCGTAAGTTATGGAAAATTGCATAAACTAAGGATTAATTATGTGCAGGTTACGTATATGCAATATGTCACACAGCTTCGTGAGAACAAGTTCTCTGGTAGAATCATCATTTTCCCTGGTTGGTCAGAAGACAGGCTTTCAGGCATTGGTTGTAGTTCCACCCACATCACTTCTGCACAGCTCGTGTGAAAGCCCTTTGCACTTCCTCCGCTGCAGAAATGTCTTCAATAAGCGATGGCAGCCATGGCATATTACATTACAATACCCCTGGTGCGGCCTGACCAGTACTTTCAAAGAACGGATATTGAGCACCATTGTTAGAAGTGTCTTCAAATGAAACCATCTGTTCTCATAGCCTTGTTAGACTCCTCTGTGACTTGTAAGAAACTGACAGGGTATCAAGCACAACACGAAAGTCTTATCCTTGGCAATCTTTGCAATGGCACGTTACCGATGGCATAGTAATGCCTCTCATTGTTATCCAACCTAAGTGCATTACATAGCATTCTGACATGTTCAACTCATGAACCCATTTCCCAAGTCTCTACAGGGTGGTCCATAAAGTTCTGGAAAAATATAGGCATAAAACAGGCCTATAATTATTGGCCTAAAGTACCTTCAAAGTTCGTAGGCCCATTAGAAAACTTTCAGCATGTTACAAATTATCCTTACTTCTATGGCATTAGGTGTGACATTAGGGATGTATTGGATTCTACTAGCATCTGGTGAAGTGATGTGTGTATGTATCTGTGTACATCTTTAGCCGCTTCTGCTCAGTTTGTCATCCCATTTGCTCCCCTTTATTTTTATCTTAGTCATGTGTTTGTAGCTTTTCAAGCAGTTCGTAGGCCCATTAGAAAACTTTCAACATGCTACGAATTATCCTTACTTCTATGGCATTAGGTGTGACATTAGGGATGTATTGGATTCTGCTAGCATCTGGTGAAGTGTTGTGTGAACGTCTCTGGTGTACATCTTTAGCCGCATCTGCTCAGTTTGTCATCCCATTTCCTCCCCTTTATTTTTATCTTAGTCATGTGTTTGTAGCTTTTCAGCAGCACAATGAAAAGAGTTTTGCATAACCATTGTGCTGGCGTGCCCTTATTTTATCCTTCCTTCTATGATTAATTGCATTCTGTTGCATTACATTTTATTCTGAACAATTATTTCTGTTATTACAATGGCCTGAGGTAGGATGCCAGCCACATACTCTACTGAGGAACGCATTGAAATGGTGCTGATATGCAGTCTGCATGGATTAAATTCTCAAACCCTTGTGCAAGTTCGAGTACAATTCCACGAACTTCATCCAGATGCCGTGAAGGTCTAGTATAGGCCTTTTTTTCCAGTGTTTATGGACCACCCTGTATATGGCTTCCCTTAGCATCTCGACGTCATCAGAAGAGCATATGTAAATGTGTAGGGCCTTTTTTTTTTTTTAGATATAAGCTGCAGTTAATGTAGCAGCTCCCTTTTTGAGTTGTCTTTTTACGTAGTTTCTAAGATCCAGGGCTGTAGGAAAGGTAAGACGAGCAAGGGCACCATGTCGAACTCCTGTCAACCGTGTAACCGTGGTAGTGGATGGTAAAGCACAAATATTGTATATTTTAACGGATCTTGTTGCATCAAAGTTCAAAACGGTGTAAGAGAGGCGTGCTTGCTAGGACTTGGTTCAGTGCTCGCTGCACAATTTCCGGATATTTTATTAGCCGAATACTCGTTTTTCTTTGAATGATCAGAAAACTGAAAACTGAAATTAAAAAAAAAAGGTTTATAGAGAGGCACTTCAGTATACTTGCAGGGATGTTTGCACCCGAAAAATGCGACAATTGGTGAAAAAGCCTTTTTTTTTATTCCCGTTGAATTACTTACTGAAATGTTTATTTTCAGGTTGTTCTAACAAAATATATTACTCTCATCTCTTTATCACGTTAAGCACAAATTAATACGGAATCCCATTAGTTCAATAAAAACTACTTTTTTTTTAAATTTGTTAATGTTCATTGTCTTCAACTGCTTTAAATACCTAGTACAGGTCTCTCTCATTTACTAGTAGTTACTATTTAGTTGTGTAAGCCTCAATATAATATCTCTGAATTTTTTTCTTGATATAGGTAGTCGGTGGAAGGGGCAGGGGGGGGTGGGTGCCGCACAGTTGTATCGCCTTGGGCGCCAAGGGGGCTAGCTACGGCCCTGCTCAGATCTGCATATTGTTTCTGTTGTGACGCCTGGTTAATATTTAAAGTTAAATTGTAGCATATTTTGCTGCACGTATACATAATCCGTTGCTTTCTCTTGTAGTTGTAACTTGGTTGTTGACGACATCTCACAGTGACTGGTTTGGAGCCCACGTTTTTACTGCTATGGTGACTCATTTAAAGTTTATAATGGTCGCGTCCGTTCTTGAGTCCTCCCATGATGCAACGCAAATTATCGAGTGAGCTGTACTGGCACCAGGCGCACCACTGACAGAGCTGAAAAAAGTGGTGGCCACTCCACCACGTTCTAAACTTCGTCAAGGAAAAGCTATCAAGCCAGGGAAGTATAGTAATCGTTTCGCGTCGATATCAGCAAGATGTATTCCCAACAGTACCTTTAAAATTAAGAAGGATTCATTAAAGGCTACTGCAGAATACACTGGAGTAAGTTATTCTACCGTAAATGAATGCAAGAACAACAAATTTGGCTTTGGAAGAATCTCCTTGAGCTTGACTGTTGATCCAAACAAAGCCTTTTGTAAAAGCAAAAATATGTTTTTTTTCCAGACCCACCAAATCGTGATAAGAGCCAGACGTCCTGTTATATCTCGTAGTACTGAATAAACGTTCGTTTCCCACTTATTTTTTCTAAAAAAAGTAATATATACAAAATGTCCCCCCCCATCAATCCCAACCTAACCACACGTTTTGGGTGTTGACCACCAATAATATATTTTGTACGATTTGAGGGGAAAAAAGAAATAAGTACAAAATCGGCGTCGCCTAAAAAAAAACACCCCCTCAAGCTCGTATCTCTATAAAAATTTACAATTCTGGAGGCGCACAAGTCAACAATAAGGTTTTCAGAAAAAAAGCCGTGAATTACAATTTGACCTGCAATCTCAGAGAACAAGAATTGTATAAAATGTTCCCTGAAATTGTATGTATGTTTCCGATTAGTTTTGTCTGAGACCCAAAACTAACGACAAGAATGGACAACTCAAGTGGTTGTTCATTTGTGTGCCTGTGAATTTTCATGGAGGTAACACAAGTTGCCGTCAGGGGCGTCGTACACCCCCGAGATTAGACGGGGGGGGGGGGGGGGGGATATGGCAAAATCTTTTCAACTAGGGGACTGGGGGAGATAGCTGGAAGACCCAAATTGACACTTTTCAAAAGGAAGGGCTAGTACCAGGCGGCCCGCCGTCCGCCCACAAGCCAAAATCGTGCTTATTTATGGGAAATTAAGATGAGGCTGAGGGGGGAAGGGGGGGGGTGGCAGATATCTCCCCCTTACCCGTTCCCAATGGCACGACGCCTCTGGTTGCAGTGTAATAAGTTTGGAAATACGAGTTGAAAACAACGCAACCCTAGTGTTACATATACTAAGAATCGCGAAATTCATTCGCGAAATCATGTTTTTTTTCTAGTAAAGAACATAAACAAGTATTCATTCTTAAATACTTATGCCTTCAGTAGCCTCGTCTTCTCCGTTTTTTTTTTTTTTATTAACACGAAAAACTTTTGTTTAAGTGTAATTCGTGCCTACTAGGGATAAAAAAAAGATTTTTTTCCTTCTGCTGGCATAGCACATGCCTACCAATGAACGGATTTCAGCAGCTGGCCGGTCGGCTTTCCCGCAGAGCAGTCTACAATGCTGGTTACATGCAGGGAGCTCCACTGCTGTTGGCAAAAAAAGTCGATGACAATTTTCCAGAGGACTCAAGAACCGGCGCGCGTATTATAGGGCTTTGTGCTTGTTACATCAAATAGAGCTACCTGGTGTGTGTGGTTTTCCTATCTGGTTTTGTGTGATACTGGGAACAAAATGCATCCAGCAACGTTAAAAAAAATGGCTAAAACCAAAAAAAAAACCTGAACAGGAAGTGCCTTTATTAAGTATAGTTTTACATTACTTTCGTATAGCTACACCATTCTTATATTAAACCTTTTTTTTTTTTGCTGCCAAGGAATTTCCCATCTATTGAAAGTGTTGCCAAACGACAACAAATCGATCAAGTAAGTATTTTTTTTAGTTCTTTTAAATTAATGTCACGTTCATGTTGAAACATACTCATCATTTTAATGCAACAGCCCTCTTACGTTCTCAATTTAACTCAGGGCTTTTACTTCTTCCTCACTCCGTTCGCGTAGCACAGAACTCGATGACAGCCTCCGAGGAAAAGACTTAACCTTGAAGCAGAAAAGGGTAGATTTGTGAAGCTGGGATATCCCCAAGGCTACTGAACGTGTTGATGAAGGAGGCTAAAACGGTGAAGAAGGTGGAGAGATCAAGGAGGGAGATTAAGGGGAAAATAGAGGAGAGGGAAACTAACCAAAGCGAATTGGAGTTACTTACCTGGGGGAACAAAGCGAGAAGCTGAAAAGGTTGCTTAAACAACAAGGCTTTAACACGTCTTTCTTGTTGCCGGTAGGAACATAGATAACCTGTTGATTTTTTCATTAGTTCCTCGAACGTTGCGTTTCTCTGGAGGTTTTTTGGTGCCTTGTAGTTGCCGGCATCGTAACCCGACTGCTCATGTGTTGTGCGCAGCCTTTCTCTATAAAAGCGCTTTTGCACATTCGTTTGCCATAATTTTTGCTCCAGACCGTCTCCACGCCACTTCGTTTCCCACTTTTCGCCCGAAGAACTTTTAGTTTGACCTTCTCGTCGCAAGGATGTCCGCTCCACCCCTTGAGGATCCGGTGACTTATCATCTGTTCCCGACTGTGCCCGCCGTCAACTCGGATACTGGTGATCCTACTCTCGCTTTACAGCATTTGTCCACTGATGTCCCGAAAGCGAATGAAGTCACCACCAACACTGCTGCAATATGTAGCGGCGGACGCTACGATGGCTGAGGTGCTTGTAGCGCCCCCGACATCCTTGGTTGACGAGTACTTCTTTGCATCAGGTTACGTGATTATTTCGACTTTTTACGATAATAAGCACAGCATGGGCTACAGTCCCGGCTTGGGGGATGGAGCGTCGGTGTCCTATTCTAGGCCTAATCTTAATGCTTCCGGTAATACACTGCCACCAACGGTGGATTATTTAACTGTTAAAACGAAGTATAAAAGCTAAAAAGGCTACATAATAATTTACACTAGAAACAATTAATCTTACTAGGGAACGAACTTGAGGTTTAAAAACTCTTGGCTTTTATTTTAAAACATCAGAATAATAAAAATAACACTTTTACATTTAGTTCACTAGTTCAGCTTTTGACAAGTTTGGCAAAAACAATTTAACAGAATTTACATTTTAGTAATTCACTTATTTCAACAAGAACAACGAAGTTAATTCTTAAACACTCTTAATTTAGATTAGAAACAGTATTTTTTTCTTGGGTTCCTATCCCGGAATACCCAGCAAGCTGAACCACGTCCGCTAAGTTACAACTATATTTGACAACTGTAGTTTTCAAGTCGTCCCACAGTTATTTTTCCTCGCGAGGATCAAACCGTCCCTTTGTTTACATTAAAGAATGAACAAAGTAAGAAACTGGCTTTTTAGTAAGAGATGCCTACTCTAACATTATGGTGGTAAAGACCAGCAATGCTGATAAGGTTTACCAACCATAAAGACTCCCAAGCTAGAGGTTAATTTAATTTAGACTATAAATTTAGAATTGGGGGGTCCTAAAGATAAACTTCTAAAGTTAAACTAGTTGCTTACAACCACTACCATTTTGCCCGGCATGGCAATCCCAGACGTGACATCTCCACTCCCGACCGGCGTGACCCTTCTAGCTTGAGAGATCTGTGAGCTGTGCTGTAAAGGGAGGGCAACTGGGGCTTTTTATGCTGGACCAGCGGATTTTCTGGACCAAGGCGCGGACGCCGAGGAGAGCTGCGGGGGTCTGATTGGCTGAGGGCCAGGAGAACAATGGAAAGTTGGAGGAGAAGTCGGTTTGACAAATGGACTTGGTGCAGAGCCGTTTGAAGGAGCAGGGAGTGACTAAAGACGGGCCCAATTGAGTTTTCAACTCTTGAACTTTGGGAAAGGCCTTTGCATTGGGAAATTGATTATTGATTGAATATTTACAAATGCACATCGTGAATAGGCTCTGGTTAAAGCTTAGTACTTTGGTTTGGGTAATACAATAAAGTATTACTATTAAATTTTACAAGCTTTAACTGAAAACTGCAGTGTTATACACCACAACTAGTTTTGGCTGGGGAGGGGGGCAAAAAAGGGGGATTCGGTTTTTATGCACAGTTTGACTTTCGGATTGTATGGAAACAGATCTTTTTATAAATATCTTTTGGTTTTTAATAGCAGAGCAAGCCAGTAGTAACATTCGGATGGGTCAGTTGAGTTTTGTAGAGAATTAAAGCAAAACATATATACACAAAAATTCGTGTCCGGTGGTTGCCGATGTCTGTATAGGTTGGACTAATGGTAGCGTTTTGGGGGCAAAAGATTATTATTAATAAAGCATAAAAAGAATAAATA
>JAHWFP010251448.1:94908-106757 GCA_023313725.1 Lithobius niger
TACAAAGTTATCTGTACAATTAAGTATGAGGTTAAGTACCTTCGCAGAGGAAGCTCCTCCTATTTAACACTAAGCTAATGTCTGTGGGCTTTTTGCCCTAAATAGAAGCAATAAACATCGAGAATACAAAGTACAAATTTACAATAATGGCGGCCATGATGAAGGAGCGTTTCGGTGGGTTTTGGATGATCTTCAATTGTTGATTGTGGATCTTCTAGAATGAATTGTTGAATTTGGGCTTCCCCAAGAGGTAGGTATTATTGCAGGCTATTAAATGGTGAAGAGTTTGACCGATTCTGTCCATTATTAAAAAAACGGCGAGATTTACACAATCGTGGCATTTGGGCGCTCAAAGAAAAAAAATTTCTTCGTTGGACAAAACGAAGGTTTTTCGGCGGTCCACGTTTACAAATAATCCCCTCTTAAAGCTGGTCAGTTTTCGCCCTCTTCCAGCCTGGATCTTACCGCAATCAAAACTGATCTTCGTGCTGCCAGAGATGTTTACAGTCAACGGAAAAGGGAACGAAAGACGGGCCTTGGGCATTCGTCAGTGGGATCTGTCTGCTTTCATGCATTTTAATTGCAATCGACTCACTGCATATCAGATGGTTGTCCCATTTGAAGTTTGATTTTATCAGTGTTTTATCAGTGTTTTCCCAACCAACATTTTGAAATAGCATCACCTTTTTCTGTACGATTGTTCACGAATTTCAAAGTATGAAACCACACGCACTTATTGTCACCGATTTGCTCCACTCCACATCATGCTGCTTTTCTGTGCAATGGACTGCAATGATGTGGTCAACTACTTTATTCCCCCATATGCAGGGCTGGATTAAGCCTCATAGAGGCCTGTTGTTCAAGATTTATTTTGGCCCTCTCCCCTCCACCACTCCCCCTCCAGTAAAAATAATTATTATTTAAATTAGTACCTTATTTTTCTTGTGACTGTGAGGCTCCCTTGAGGCTCCTTTTCTGTGGCCTGGTGCTTCAAGCACCCAAAGCACCCTTCTTAATCCAGCCCTGCCCATATGTTGTCTGAGCTGCGTTTGAATTCTGATTCTTATCTCGCCATTGTACACGGCTTCGCAGTCCTTGCACGGTGCTCTACACTCTCCTTCCTTGGTGTTATGGCACGAACCAGCCGATCCTCATCCTTGACTGACTTTTCTCATTCTCCTGGTGCTGGTTCATCCTTTGTATCTTCTTTCCCAGTCCTTCATTTTTCGTAAATGCTCCAAAGCCATTCTTTTTAAGTTCCTTCTGTATTGGTCGACTGACTTCAAGATAGGTGGGTGTCTCCCTTGGTTTTTTGACTCTGGTTGGTCCACTCGAGGATACCTTCTTCCCTCGTCTCTCCCTCTTCCCTGCTTTTGCCACTGCTCGCTTTCTTCCTGAGCCCATTAATCATTTCTTCTGGGTAGCCTAAGCGTAGGAATTTTCCTTGGCCTCTTCCAAGACGTGGGTCAGCAAGTTCATTAATGCTCGCGTTTATGGTCAATCTAATAAACTCATTTAGGGCAATAACCCTAAGTTGTTGGGATGGTCCAATCAGTAGGGAATGCCCCTCATGGTTGCCATTGGCTTCTTATATGGTTCATACAACGCTTCAGAGCTAAACACTTAAAATCAGATACAGCCCCTAAACCACTCTGTGAAAGAGCTAGACCCCATCGTAGATCCAAAAGAGTCCAATGTCCCGTGAGGACTCTCAGACACTATCTCGTAAGAATCCAAGTTTCTCTGTAAGTACTGAACCGCCTACACCTTTTTTTCTGTTGTAAGTCGACAAGCTCTCTGAAAATAATTCCTATGGCCGTTCATGCTAGGGAAATGGATTTGTGAAGTCATCCGGCCTGCCTATGAATTTGGTCTAAATCACATTGACTTGCCTAGTAAGGTGCGGGCTCATGAGTTAAGGGCATTAGCAGCTTCTTGGGCGTACAGTAGCAGTAAAGAAACCTTCAGGTTTCTTTTTATTTACTGACGCAACCACCATCGAACACATTGTTCTCCACGATTCTCCTTCAAAAATGGACATTTTTGCGATAGTTTTCACCATTTAACAGATTGAACTTTCCTCTACAATCCTGCAGGAACAGTTTTTCCACAACCGAACCTAGTATAAAACCATAAACAATCTTCATCACCGCAAATGCCAACCGGAAGTCGTCACCGCTCACACGATTTCGTTTTATACTCATTGTAAAAATCATTCTTTTACAGTGTTTGGTATAAAGCTAAGTAGAAATAATTATGTTGTAAATAGAGGTAATACGGAATGCGAACGTCGACCCTCTGTGCATACTTAATTCATTGAAACTTTTTTATTGTGTACATAATGGATGCACATTCACATAGCCTAAATTGCCGGTCAGATAGGCCTATATGAAATCGCCGATGTTTACAATAAATTCCAAGTTCACATCACCACAAACTTAATAATTCTTGTATTGTCATTACTTAAACTATGACAATACAATGACAATACAGCGCTTTAATATGAGCATTCGGTAGTATTAATTTAACTTCGTTAAGTCTGGTGAACTACCATTTCAGAAATCCCCGTTTTGAAGTGTATCTTGTGTTTTAATATGGCAATCTATTAAAAGCAGCTATTAATTCACGAAGCAATCTATTAATTCAAGGCATTTCCCTTTTTGTATCAAGTACAGGGTGGTCCACAAAAAACTGATGACCTAAGATTTTCTAAGTCCGAATTTTCTAGTTAGCACCCCTCAGAACCAGGCAAGGACAGAAATCTTCCCGTTTCATTAGCTTTGATTTCTCTCCCATTCTGGTTCTGAGGGGTGCTAACTAGAAAAGTTGGACGTAGAAAATGTTGGGTCGTCAGTTTTTTGTGGACCACCCTTTCTAACTTGAATTGCAGCTCGTTTCATATGCCTTTGTTCCTTCAAGCTGCCACTCCAATAACTGTGCCAAAGCCAATCACAGCAGTCTAGTTCTCCTACGTGTCCGCGCTGGTCGAACTAGGGGAAAATCCTCTCTGCTGCTATATAACCCAGCTGCAGCCTTCATTCAATAGCATAGCTCACATCATTCACCACGGGTTACTACGCCAATTGGGAGTTCGAGATGTCCTTCTGCAGCACCAAAGCCATGCCAGGCAGGTAGAGCCAGTCTTAGTCGGGGACTTTAAGATTTATTTCGTTTTGGCCGCTAATTCAAAATTTCTTATTTTTAACTTCAACTTATTTTGTAGCAAAGTTTAAATGGGGTTCTTGAATTCAGCATTTAGTTACAGAATACCCCTGTAGCAGCGCTGTCTGTCCTGAGGTGCTTGAGACAGAACTGCTAGTCTGGTGTTTTTCTGGTAAAGTTCATAACTTGAAAAGTGGCCGTTTTTACTTTCGTGGAATAAGCACAGTTATTTCTACTCCAGTACGGATAGAGATTGGTGTCGTAAGTTAAGACTAAGGCTAGTTCAAGTTAATCTACTTCCATGGTCACTGCCACCAACTGTGGGCCCGTTAATTTGCTTAAAGATTAATGTTTGAATAACGATGATTTTTCGGTTATGAAACACTCAAATTAACCTGTCATGGAAAACAAAATGGGATTTCAAACTCCTGGTTTTATTTTAACATGTATAAGAAGCACTTTACATTTAGTAACTAGTTTTAAGATTTAACTTAACAAGAAGGCTTTGAAAATAAAAGCACACGGAATTTTTGTCACATTATAAAAATCACACTTGAACTGTTCTGAGTTCACTAATCAATTTTAACTAGAAAAAGGTTTGCACTGTTTCAGGTAATGTCTAACATTAAATACAACAGTCAGGGTTTAAACAAAATGATCCACAAGTTGCTAAACACTCCACAACTCAGGCCGAGTTGGAAAAATAAAGCTAGTTTTTTAGGAAGGTGTAACGGCGGATGCTACGACGGAGCAGGTGCTTGTAGCATCGCCGGTCGCCTGGTGTAACTAGATCTTCTTACTATTACTTTTGGGTACTTTTTGGTTTAAACAAGCACAACAGCTACAGTCCCAGCGTAGGGAATGGAGCTACTCATGTCCTAATATTGTAGGCTAACTGTAATAATAAGCGGTAACGCTGCCACCAAGGTGGGAAAAATTAGGCTAGCTAAGTTATATTTGAAGAGAATTGTCCTAAATACTAGCTTCTAGCGAACGACGGACGAATAAACCAACTGGGTTTTAAACTCCTGATTTTATTTTTAAACAAACATGTCAAAAATATATATCGCACTTTACATTTACATTTGGTAAATTTACAACTGAATTAGTTCATAAATAACTGGGGGAATTTACATTAAATTCGACACTAGAACTTGGATTAGTTCAAATAAAAACAATTTCAAATAGAAACAGTGATTTTCTTAGGCACAAGGGGATTTCGCAAAAGAGCCCTCTAAATTACGAACAGCCTCGGCTGTCTAGTAATAGTAGACCTGTTTTACAGTTATTTTTCTAAGTGTATACGCTAAGCATTAAACCTCCTAGAGTTGCTGTTGATAAGTCAACCCCTTAAATTATAGAAGACGCGGCTACATATAAAGTCGATCCGAGCGTTTAATCTAAGCAACCTTCCACGAAGATCAAACCGTCCTTTGTTTACAATAAACTGCGTTTAAAGAAACACGAAAAAAATAAAGCTGGTTTTTAGTAAGGGACCGTGAACCCTCAAATTACGGCCGCCAACGTCCGAAATGTCGTTTGGCTTGACGCACCATAAATTTACCTTCTAAAGCTACGAGGTTAAGTTTAAAGTTAAACTATAAATTTTGAATGGAGTTTCCAAAAAATAAACTTTTAAAGCTAAACTAAGTACGATACGAACCACTACCTTTGCCCGGCATGGCAACAATCGGACCGCGGCATCTCCACTCCCGACCGGCGTAGTGACCTCTAGCTTTGAGAATCCTTGAGCTGTGCTAACGAGTGTCTCTGGGTTTGGGGTTATATACTCGTTACCGGAAGTTGGCGCGGACGCCGAGGAAAGCTTCGGAGGGGGTGAGCGTGGAAGAGGAGGCGGACATCTTGGAGGAGGAGAAACTGACCTAGATCGGCCGAGCTGTCACTACCGGAAGTTGGAGTGGCAGCGCGGACGACCGGGGTAGCTGGAGCGCTCTGACTGGCTGACGGAATTGAAGTAGTGTTTTGGTTGGATGGATTCGAATTGACAAAGGGAATTGCCGACTTGGAAACTTAGAGGCCTGGCTTTGAATGTGCAAGTAAGTTTTCAACTCATAACAACGTGATTTTTAGGCCTATTAAAATAAACTACGATGTTAGGCATCGCAACTATTGAAGGAGGGGGGGGGGACGAAGTGTTTTGCACAGAATAAATATTCGACTTTGGGAAACGGATTGCTATATACAAGGCAGGTTTTTAACGAAGGAAAGCTAGTTTGTTTACATTTTTAGAGGTTCACTACGGTCGGAGTTTGGATGGAGATGCTACAAAAAATAAACATAACATCATACACTGGGTCCGGAAAAATATACAAACATAAACATTGGAGCTCCGGTAGGGTTCATGGCAAGAAGTTAGATTTACCAAAATGCATTAAGTGCACAAATAAAAAGATTAAATGTTCCAGCTAGTTTTTAAAGGGCTAATTGCCGTTTAGGTTAGATTTTAAACTGGTTTGAACATCGGACATTTTTCATAAATAAACAAAGTCGTCACCTGTTACAAATAAAAAATATCGTGTGTTGGCAACATCTAAAACACAACTAAGCTGAAAAGTGTTTTGGCTTTATGCCTAAAAAGATATACATTATTTACATTTTAATGTGTAATCGCCATAAAGACGATGCTCTTCTGGTAGGTAAGAGTGCTGCCCTCAGGTTTTTTCTTCGGTGGTGTTAAGGTGTCCTCACCACGAGCGTCTGATACGAGACCGCGTTTACACGCCCCCACGCGGAGGACTCTATTTGGGGTTACTGTCGAACTCCAAATAAGTGCTACAACAGATAAGGTCAGTGCACACAAGACATGCCAAAGAACAAGACTGCCAAGCCATGTAAATAAATTGCATAAATTAATGCACCAAGGAATACACCTCCCGTGAAATACATCACCACAAGTTATAAAATACACTGTTTACAAAAAATAAAAATTGCCATTTTATATTTTTGGGGGACTGACGTTTTTGTGGCTCAAGACATTTTTGTAAATAAAAATTACAAGTTTAAAGGGACACTATTTGCAAAAATTAACTTAGTGCTGTCCGCGCTGCTTGTTGCAGGAAAGTCGTACAGGCCACACAAAAAATTGGAGCAAAAGACAAGTTATATAAATAAAAACGCAAATTTTGACCATAAAGGGTCACAGTTTAAGGGTTTTTGTAGCTGTTAATTCAAATGAGACAATCGCAACATTTAATGCTCTAACCAGTCAGCCGTGCACAGAAAGTTATTTTTTTTATCTGGAAAATCCTCGAGAAAAACCCCTGGGCGCACTCCTCAGGACCTAGCTTGCGATAAGGATCGGAATAGAGGGTACTATGAGCGCATGCGTAATTATCAGCTCTATTTAAAGTTAACAGACTACCACTGGAGTGGTTTAAGGTTACCAAACAACTTGTTTTACATAAAATTGGTTTGCACTGAAGGGTTTAGAGATGGTACCCATAACCTAAATATATTATACAACACTGGGAGGTTTTATGGATAATAACGCAACAACCTTTTAACGACAGAGTTGACCTTTTGCACTCAGAGGTGAGACGGACAAATTTTTTTGCAGGAAAAATGTTTCGTAAAAACCTTAAGAAGGGCCAACCGGGAACAAGTTGCAACCCCCGTAGAATACTCCTAATGAATATTTAATTAGTGTCGTTACAGTCTTTGACACTATTCTCCCACATAGGGAGACGTTGATAGTGACAAAAAGAGTAAAACATAGGCACTTAAAATTTAGGTGTAGAGTTCCGAAACGGGAAATAGCTGAAAGTTTCTTTTGGTGTGGTTGCACTTTCAATATACCACTTAACAAAATTTAAAGATAAAAATTGATTTCCAGTCAATTTGGACTGAAAATGACGTGTTTTAACAAGTTAATGTTTAAACAAAATACCTGCTGAGAGTGTCAGCGTTTACGTGTAACTTTCCAGGTTTGTATCTAACTGTGTAGTCATAATCTTGTAGGGTTAGGCTCCACCTAAGCAATCTGGGATTTTTGCCAGACATTTGCTTGAGCCAGTGCAACGGGTTATGATCGGATTCTATGACAAATATTGTTCCATAGATGTAGGGACGTAATTTGGCAACGGACCAGATCAAACACGCGCATTCTTTTTCGGTCGTACCATAGTTTTGCTCACGTGCTGTCAGTTTACGTGAAACGTAAAGACAGGGGTGTTCTTCTTCTCCAAACACTTGTGACAAAACACAACCCATACCACGATCTGAACAATCACACTGCAAAATAAATTGTTGTGTGAAGTCGGGTGCTCTCAGGACAGGAAACGTCACTAATGAGCTTTTCAACGTGTCAAAAGCAGCTTGCTTTGACTCATCCCAAATGACGGGATCGGGTGCATCTATTTTCAGGGAGTCTGTAAGACATGCACAGATTTCAGAATAGTGAGGGATATATCTTTGATAATATCCAACCAAACCGAGAAAGGAACGGACATCTTTCTTAGTTTGTGGTCGTGCAAATTTCTGCACGGCCAAGACCTTCACCTCGGAGGGTGTGCGAGATCCATTGCCAACTTCATGGCCAAGGAAAGTAGCTTTGCTGCAAGCGACCTGCGATTTCTTGGCATTTACCGTCAATCCGGCCTTCTTAACAGCAGAGAGGAAATTGTGAATGTTTTCAAGATGCTGTGGCCACGTTTCGGCCCCGACAGCAGTGTCATCTTGAAAGGGAGTGACATAATCTTCCATGCCACGAGTGACATTGTCCATGAGCTTTTGAAAGCTGAATGGAGCGTTTTTCATCCCCATGTTCATCATCAGGGGGGCAAACTTCCCAATGGGAGTTGTGATGGTGGCGGCCATTGATGCCTGTGGCGTCAAGCGCACTTGCCAGAAACCACTGTTGAGATCAAAAATAGAAATAAACTTCCACTTGGCTGCACGCTCAATACATTCCTCAATGTTGGGAATTGGGTAATCTTTGGTTACCGTATTGTTGTTCAGCTCTCTGTAGTCAGCTACAGGACGTGGGCTGGCGTCTTCTTTTTGTACGATGATCATGGTTGAACCATGTGGGGAATCGGTTTCAACGATTAAGCCCAAGTCAGGCATACGCCTGATTTCAGTGACGATCAAATCCCTTTCGAATTTCGCGTGGCGATAATACTTACAGGGTTTGACTTTGGAATCGACCAATTCAACGTCGTGAGTGACAAGATCAGTGCGTCCTGGCAAAGTAGAAAAAGCACCGTCTACTTTTTCGAATACCTCCAGGAGGTCGTTCTTCTGAAAATCTGTTAAGTTGCCCGTATTTTTAAAAAGACTCATGGCGGCCTTAGCAGCCATTTCCAGGCTGACCTGTCCAAACATGGTCAGTGTGAGGAAGCTCACGTTCGTCATTATAAGAATGATTGCAGGACCCCTCCCTAGGCAGATAGGGTTTGAGAAGGTTTACATGATATATGGTTTCCTTTTGTAAACCGAACGATTTTTTTACAAGATAATTGGTATCTGATAATCGTTTCAAAACTTCGCAGGGTCCATCACAATAAATGTCTAACTTATTGGTGCGGGCTGGCTTAGGGACTAGGACCTTTTCACCAACTTTGAACTTAACGCACAACTGCATTAATGTCGTAATAGGATATATTTTTTTGTTGACTACGAGTGATGCTCTCCTGAGAGAGCTCACGAGAATAATGGAATCTCTGGAGCAAGTCCAAGATGTATTCTAGAACTGAGGGGTGAACGTCCGGTTCAATCCAATGGCTTTTCACCAACTCCAGTGGGCCTTTGAGGTTGCGTCCGTAGACTAACTCGGCTGGAGTGAAGCCAGTGCTCTCATGAGGAGCAGTTCTTAGAGCAAACATTGCTCCTGGCAGGCACTTTTCCCAATCTTGGTGATGCTCATAACAGACAGCTCTCAGCACTGCTTTGAGCTTCCTGTGGAAACGTTCCACGCTGTTAGATTGCGGGTGGTTTACACTGTAGTTAACACACTTTATACCGCACTTTTCTAAGAAAAGAGTTGTAAGTTCCGATATGAAACAAGAGCCTAGGTCGCTTTGGAGTTCGGCTGGAAAGCCTAACCTAGAAAACACAAGGAGGAGCGCATGTACAACGCTCTGGCTGTTGGCCTCTTTAAGGGGCACGGCCTCGGGAAACTTTGTTGCCGGATCGAGTAACGACAAGATATACTTGTAACCAGCCTTACTAGCAGGCTTGATGGGGCCTACGATATCGATTACGTATCAGTTGAACGGCTCGTCATCCATGGGCACTAGCACCATAGGGGCAACAAACTTCTGACCAGATTTACCATTTTTCTGGCAGGTTAAACATGTGGATACAAAATTGTCAATATCGGTAAAACTTAGTCAAAAATTAGTCAACACCCTATCCTTTGTTTTGGATTGGCCTAGATGCCCAGCCCATGCATTTGCATGTGCGGTGTTCAAGACTAAATTTCTACACTCCTTCGGAAGCACTAGTTGTTTCTTGATTAACGGTCTTCCCGAAGGCCGAAAGGGCTTACGGAAAAGTAATCCTTTCTCGATGAAAAACTGCTTGTTTTCATTCCTGCTGGTCCAGCGGGAGCTCAGCAGTTTGCCAGCATGATTTTAAAGTTGGGCAGTCTAACCACAACTTGGCAAATTCGGGTTTGTTAACACTCAGTAATTTATTTAACTGATCTGACTGGGGACCTAAAATAGCTGAATCTAAGCTATCAACCTTAGGAAAATTAAACCTTCCGGGGAAGGGGAAACTAGGCTACACTAGAAATAGAATCACTATCTGAGTCGTCTTCACTCTCAGATTCGATCTCACGATATTTGGGTTTAGATATCGGGAGCTGCTGTTCCATCGGGAGCTGCTGTTCCATCGGGATATCGGGAGCTGCGAGTGATGGCATTAGAGTAAGGGGGCAGGGCCTTTAAACCTTTCTCCTCTAATACTGTTTGCGAGGGCACTCCCAAAAGCATTTGGAAATGGGGACCAACGTGATCCGAAACGAGGGCCTCGGATTGGATTTTACCGTAGGGCGTTTCAACTTCAATCACGGCAATTGCGTGAGCGGTCGTCTGCTCTGAGAGAGCGGTCGTCTGCTCTGAGAGAGCGTTGTGGCAGTGGGTATATTCACCCGTGAACTGCTCGGGTTTTACAAAATCCCTTGAAATGACATCGTGTGTCAAGCTAGTGTCTCTTAAGACCAGACATTTCGCACCATTCACTGTCCATTCGTGAATGTGTTTGGAAAGAACCAATTCGGGAGGATCATTGCTAACAAAGTTACACTCTGCGTTAGAGGCTGGGTTTCTCTCTTGAGCAATACGAAAACGACATTCGGACTTCCTGTGTCCGGTTCTGTTACAAAAAAAACAAGTACCTTCAATCTTAGGCCTTCTAGGCCTGTCAAACTCACGGTTGGAGTAGTGGTTGCTGGCCGAGTCTCCTTTACTCGGATCGGCAGAAGATGCTGCAGTACCGGCCGGTTTAGCTGCAGTGGAAGAGGCTCTGTGGTTACTTCGAAAATTGTAGGAAGCTTTTGAAGCTTGTCCAGATGACGACGCACTAGGTTGTGCCTTCCCTGTTTTAGGGGCCATGTCTGCAGAAATCTGTTTATTCCTGGTGGTGAACTCATCACAGAGTTTGGCTGCTTCGTGCAGGGTACCAAGTTTAATTTGGTCCGGCAACCATTTGTGTAAAGCAATCGGACATGATTTCGTAAACTGTTCAAGCATAACTAAATTAGCTAGTTTGTCGTAGCTGCCATTAATTTCAGCTAGGGACACCCATCTTGAAAATAGGGTTTCGAGTGCGAACGCATGTTCGTGGAACAATTGTTCGGTACCACGTTCGAGTGAACGAAACTGGGCTTGTACGGCTTCCTTAGTTTGGACAAACCTTTCAAGTAACCTGATTTTGACTAACTCATAATCATGCATTTCTAGGATCGACATTTGATCACATACTTTAATCAAAACTTCACTGAGAAGGGGCTGTAGTCCGACGACCCATTCGGTTTTGTCTATACGCTGCGTCTCCATAGTTTTTCAAATATTTTTAAAAAACTATTAATTTCCGATTCGGAAGTCCATCTATTTACAAGTCTGACAGCGTCAGCAATTTTACCCGGTTTATTTACGGGAACACTGGGGTTTGGGGGGGTTCCGGTACCACTGCTAGAGTTTGAATTACCATTAAGATTTGCAGCCGTTAGCCTTGCTAGTTCGATCTGCTTATCTAATTTTAATAATTCACGAGCACTAGCGCGTTCGCTAATTTGGGCTTCATGTTCCTTTAACTGAACGTCTCTATCCCTGATTTGGGCCTCTTGGTCCCGTAACGCTAGTTCGTGCGCTATCCGTTTATCTACGGCGGCTAATTCAACTGCTTTTAACCTTAATTCTTCAGCTTTAAGCACGAGCTCATGCTCTTTGGCTGCTAATTCTTTCTTTTGCAAAAGGATAACTTCTCTTTTCTCTATAGCCGGGGCTAGTTTGTCAGAGAGATCGTCAACGGAAATTTTTTCTCCCTCGACGGCATTTTTCAAAATAGTTACTGATTCGTGACGGGTTTCACTAACAGTTAGGCCTAATTTCAAACAGGCCTTTTTAAGGTCTTTGTACTGGATGTCTTTAACGACATCTTCAAAATCATCCATGTTGGACATTTTTAACTTTAAGCTTCAAAATAAAACTCTTATAAATGAA
>JAHWFP010251448.1:108762-119105 GCA_023313725.1 Lithobius niger
GGCAACATTCGGACCTTGGAAATCTCCATCCTATCCTCCGTGGCTTATTGTCGGAGCATGTGCTGAGGATTGAGAGCAGCTGGGGCTTTTTATGCTAGCAGCCAGTCCAAGCGCGGACGTCGAGCAGAGCTGCGGCCTCCTGATAGGCTGAGAGCCAGGAGAACAATAGAAAGTAGGAGGGCCGGCGGTTTGACAAACGGATTGTTTGGAGCAACTTTCAAAGATTCAAGGCTTGGAAAAAGAAGGTGCACATTGAATTTTACTCAGTTTAACAAGTGAAAAACCTTTTAAATTAAAGTATTTTGACTGCAATTAATTGTAGGACCTCTCAGATTGATAAAGTATTTGAACTGAAGGATTTTTAGTTGGTTTGCAAGGTTTTGGGTCACCACTGGGGATTGGAGATCACTGAAAATAAACAAGATACACTGCTGTCCGCTATTTTTAAAGATAAAGCTAAGCTAAGATAAAGTCCGACATTTTTAAGCTTTAACGTTAACGTTTCAAAATACAGCTTGTATAATTGAAAACTAAATTAATTGCAGCCGCAAGTTAATTTTACGTTAGTATTTGGAACAGAGCACATTATTTAAAATATTTCTCTCCCCAAATCCAGTAAGCGATACATACAAGACACTTTTAAGACCACTAGCATTTTGGTGTATGAATAATTAATAGATCTACGGAATTTTAACTACAACACTCTGGCTTGGCTGCCTTAGCATATCCTATGCACACTTACCCCGTACACTACGGTGTATTGTCTGTCAAGTCCACCTCCAAATCCCCACCGGCGATTGTAGATGGCTTGAAACACACTAAAGAAAACGTCCAGTTTTGGGTGGTCTACTTCGGTTGACTTTGGGCTTGAAGTTGTATCCAACGTCCAAGGAATGGTTGCTACGGAGCTCCTGGTCCCTGTGGGCGGATCCTCCTCACAGACGGCGGCTGATGTGGGCATCAACACGGCACGGCAAACTGCACTCTCGGTGAAATGGGTTCTTGCTTCTCGGCTGCAGGGTTTTGGCTGCTAGGGCTGAGTTTTTGTACTGATAGTGACGGCAGTACGGGCGCCTTTTTCGGCAGATTTTTTAACGGAGTTGCGGACTTCTACTTCTGTACCTTTTTTAGCTTTGGTACGGACATCTGCTTCGTGATTTTTTTGACTTAATCACTGACATCTGGGTTGAAGTGGTTTTCTTCACGCACAAATGGGTCCAGTAGCACGGGGGGGAGGATGCTTGACGGGAACAGCACCTGTTCATCCCACTGCTGCCACCATTTGTAGCGGCGGACGCTACGACGGGCTAGATGCTTGTAACGTCTCCGCACTCATGGTTGACATCCAGCTTGTAGATATGACTGAATCGTAACTGGTTGGCTATTATAACGTATAACAGCACAGTTGGGCCTCAATCCCGGAGGGAGTGAAGATACTTTCCTGTTTAAAAGTGAATAGGTCTAACCAGTAACTATCTACCTGGTCTTTCAGGCTGCCACCACCGGTGGGTAAATTTAAAAGCTAAGGGGGGTTTAGAATAAAATGGGCTACATGTTATTTAAACGCAAGCAATTAATCCGCACTAGAAACCGTACTTGTAGTTTTAAAAACTCTTGGTTTTAATAAAAAGAACATTGTGTAAAGGCACTTTACATTTTGGTTACTAGTTTACATGAGAAGCTTTGAATTAAAGCAAGAAGGTTTTCAGTGAAAGCACACAAATTTACATTACAGAAAATTCAACCTTTAAAAGCAACAACGGGTTTTTAAATAAAAATAAACAATTTCAACTAGAAAAAGTAGTTTTTGGGTCCAATCCTGAAAACCCTCTAATTTACACTCGCATCCGCTAAAGTCCTAATTAGTCTTAGACATATTGTAAACATGGTCTTGTATTAGACATTCGTGGAGGCCACCTTAACACCGCCGAGCAAAAAACCTGAGGACAGAAACCTTCGTTTTTCAACGAACACTTTTTTTTTTATTTGGCACTCCAGCGCCAAAAGACCTCGCTACATAAATAGGCATATCTTAACGGAAAACGCAGCAAATCGACCAATTCTTGCAGCTCTTAATAGAGGAACACATTATCTAACTTTCTGCCCAAAACATCGTTAAATTTCTTCTCCATTATTAAATGGCATCAATAAGAAAAAGCGCTCAAACTGAGCCGTAGCGAACTTCATTTCCGGTCGCCGTTTTCCAACCATTGTATATTTTGTATTTTATTCTTTCAGGCATAAACCCAAAAACACTAGCTTAGTTGTGTTTTAGGAGGGGCTTCCATTTAATGGTACTTAACCTCACATACATGTATTACACACGATATTTTTTATTTGTAAAACGAGTGACGACTTACTTTGTTTATGAAAAATGTCCGACTGTTTAAAATTCACTTGTCTGCTTCTGCAAACAACTTAAATCTAACCTAATTGTGTTACAACACAATTTTAAACTAAGCTGGTCTATTTAACCTTTTATTTTGTGCACAATTGCACTCTAGTAAACTTAATTTCTTGCCATGAACCCTACCGGAGCTCTTCGTTTATGTTTGTTTATTTTTACGGACCCAGTGTTTATTTCATGTTTATTTTACAGCATCTCCATCCAAACTCCGACCGTAGCTACCAAAACAAACTAGCTTTTCTTCAATTAAAATCATGTCTTGTAAATATCAGTTTATTCCCAAAGCCAATGTCAATTTGGAGCTAACACTTCGTCCCCCCCCCCTTCCTTCAATAGTTGCGATACCTAATATCGTAGTTTTTTTTAATTTATAGGTCTATTCACGTTGCGAGTTCAAAGCTCAGTTTCTAAGGCCTCTCAAGTCACTAAAGTTGGCAATTCCCTTTGCTCTCTTAGCTGCCAATATTCCCTGCCAACCAGATTGCTGTATTCAATTCCCCATCCACTCAGAATGCAAAGCTACCCTCCCCGTCCACGCTGCTATGCCTACTTCCGGTAGTGACAGCCTGGCCGGCCAGAGTCAGTTTCCCTCCTCCATCCTTGGCCCCTCTGCCTCACTCCACCCCCCGTTTGCTCTCCTACAGGCCCGCGCTTTCCCTCTACCTGCCTGCCAAGCAGAAGGTATAAAACCCAGACTCAGGAGAATCTCGTTAGCACAGCTCAGGAATCTCAAAGCTGGAGGTAGCTACGCCTGTCGGGAGTGGAGATGCCGCGGTCCGATTGTTGCCATTCCGGGTAAAGGTAGTTGGTTCGTATAACTTAGTTTAAATTGAAAGTTTATCTTTTGGACTCTGAATTCAAAATTTATAGTTTAATTTTAACCTAACCTTTAGCTTTGAATGTAAACTTATGGTGCGTTAAGCCAAACGGCATTTAGGACGTTAACGACCATAACATAAGGGTTCACAGTCCCTTCCTAAAAACCAGCTTTCGTTTCACCGAAACAAAGGCCATTGGGTCAATTAGATTTGCAGAAGCGTAGTACTTCATGGAGCGTACATCCCTTTTTTAATGTGAATTCCGATGGGGACGGTTTGATCATTTGGGTGTTCCCTTTTGAAATAAAACTGTAAAACCAGGTCTACTTTTATAAGTCAGCCGAGGCTGTTTGTAAATTAGAGGGCTCTTTTGCGAAATCCCCGTTGCCTAAAACCACTATTTCTATTTGAAATTGTTTGGTGAACATAATTCTTGTTCAAGTGTCGAATTTAATGTAAAATTCACGAAATGTTTTTAAACTAAAAAATAAGTTGTAAATGGCAAGCCCAATTTGTAAAGTGTTACCTTTTTAAATTGTCTGTTCAAAATAAAACCAGGAGTTTTAAATGCCAGTTTGTTTGCAATTTGAGATGATTGCTGGAAGTTAGTATTTAAGACAATTCTCTTCAAATTTAACTTAGCTAGCCTTTTCCCACTTAGCTAGCCTTGGTGGCAGCGTTACCCAATATTTAATCACTAGTTAGGTCTTAGATTAGGACTTCAATGCTCCATTCCCTACGCCGGGACTGTAGCCGTTGTGCTGTTTGAAACTAAAAAGTAAGTGAAATCAACGCAGAGTGATAAATAGTATGATCCAGTTACACCAGGCGCCGGCGATGCTACAAGCACCTACTCCGTCGTAGCATTCGCCGTTACAATATATCTCTTTCGCAAAAGAGTGCCCGAATCCTCAAGAGCCGCTGTCTACCGTCTAAGTTAAAACGAGGTTTAAAATAAACAAAGGAAAATGCCGTTTGGCTTACTTCACTGTAAAATTCCAAAACAAGAGGTAAGTTAAAATTAAACTATAAAATTTAGAATGGGGGTCCTAAAATTAAACTTTCAATTTAAACTAGTACGACATACTGACCATTACCTTTACCCAGCATGGCAACCTTCAGGACGCGTCATCTCCACTCCTGACCGGCCGTGACCACCACTTGGGTTAGATCTGTGAGCTGTGCTATGGATGGGAGACGACTTTATGCTGTAGCATTGGATTTTGGTTGCAAAAGCGCGGACAGGTAGGAGAGCTACGGGGGTCTGATTGGCAGGGGGCCTTGAGAACAATGGAAAGTGGGAAAAGTCGGGTGAACAAAGGCTTTTGCTTGGGAGTCGTTTGAAGGAACAGGGACTATGTACACATGTGCCAATAACGAGTTTTGAACTGTTTGACAATGGAAAATTGGCTATTATGATACTTTGGGGAGTTTTGGTGTACAAAATATTAAACTACAGTGTTATGCACTGCAACTATTGAAGGAAGGGGGACGAAGTATAATGCACAGTTTGACTTTGGCAATTTAATAGAAGGAACAGATCGTTTGTTTTGCATTTGGATTGTTGGTAGTCACGGTCGAGTTTTCAGTTTACTATTTACAACAAATAAAATTCACGTGCGTTTAAATCGTTTCTGAAGGAAGGCTAAGCAGAGGTAGTGATCCGGGGGCAAAAGATTAAACTCAAAAGGTTAAATAAACCAGCTTAGTAAAAGTTTAAATTAAAACAAGTTAAGTTTTGTCTCAGCAGAGAACGGCGATTGTGATCATTCAAACAATAAAAAATATCATGCTAAGTCTGTATCCACATGTATGTGAGGTTAAGTACCTTAAAGGAAGCCCCTCCTAAAACACAACTAAGCTAGTGTATTTAGGCTTTATGCCTGCAAAAAATAAAAGGAATAATAAAAATAAAATGGTTCGAACTAATGGTAGTGTTCTGGGGGTAAAAGAATATATAAAAAGATTAAATAAGCTAGCTTAGTAAAATGCTATGACGCATTAATTAAATTGGATTTAACTGCTGTGGCAGAAAGACAGAGTTTGATTCAGGGTTCGTACACCGCCTTAAATTTAAAAACCAAAAATTCAAGGCTTAAGAAGCCTTGAAAATTGGCATTTTTTTTGGGGAAGAGCCTTGAAGTGGCCTTGAATTTTGTTAGCGAACAATGTTTGATGAAATACAGTCAATTTATGCTTAAATTCGTAAATAAATAAAAAAATAGTTAGTCAGCCCCTAATGCTTATCTTCTGTTAATGGTACGATGGTCCTTCGTTCATATTCACGTATAAGGGCGGTATCGGAAAGGCAACTTGTCCCGCGATGGGGGAAAAATAAATAACTTTTAAATGAATGTTTTTATAGCCGACGAAAATATACATTACCTTATTTACGCTAGCAGGTTCTCCTCAGAGCTGCTTGTTTTCCCTAGAAGTTGAAGTTGCCTTCCCTGCCTGGCTCGTACCCCATCGCGCATGCGCTGGGCTTCCTTGTATAAACCCTCGCGCAGCGGCGGATACCGTCATTTCTCCTAGGGCGTTCACCGCGTGCGGTCGCTCTTGAGCTTGATCCCCTAGATTATCCGCTGCCGCTTACGTCCGCGGTGGTTGCCGTCATCCTCCGTCCGCTGTACCTGCAATCCCAGCGGCTATCCGCCGACCGCCGTGCGGTCATCCTCCGCTTAAACTGCCTAGCCATCGGCTGGGGTTCATCCGACTAAAGGATCTCCGGGACGGGCTTCCCGTCTATTCTTCCTGAACGAATTTTTCTTTCCGCTAGGTTACGTCCGTCTGCGGATCATCGAAGGATTCTCCCCTTCTGTTGCCACATCCTTCCGGATTAAATCTCCCGGCTTGACTAGCCGCAACCGTCTGGCTCTGTTGCTTCTCTGGGTTTACAGGATAACACCTGCCCTTGGTCGTTCTGCTCAAGCCTGCCTATCGACCCGCTGCAGCCTCCATCCACCGGCTTCATCACCCATGGATCACAACTATCCTTGGTCCACTGCATCCGTCTCCCTTTCACGGGATTCCAGCGCATCCTCCGCTCCCAGCCCACCATCCTCGTGGTGTCACTACGATCTGCGGATCCATCTTTCTCAAGCCTCGGTTCGTCGCTCCGGTCGACTCCCCGTCCTGCCTCCCATTGTACGTCATCCGCGGCAACCTCCATCCGTCCCGTTTCCTAGACTCTCGGCAGCCTTTCCGTCCACGGAACAAAGAGGAGCCGTCCGAGGATTTAGAGGCCGGATTACTTAGTTCTTTTCTCGCCAATCCTACCGTCCTACGTCAACAATCCCTTCACCTCCGCCTCCACCGTCCCCAGTTGTGTCCATCCCGCTGGGATCCAATCAACCATCATCTCCGACTTTCCTGCCGCCTCCTGGCCTTCGGTTACCAGTCCCGTTTCTTTCCTTTAGGCATCCGCCAAATGGGGCGAGGGGGGGGGGGCATCCCTTCCTCGCCAATACATATCCTTGACCTGTCTTGCAGTGAGTCCGTCGGATCAAAGGATCATTATGCCATCAGCCAACAGTCCACTCCGGACTTTTTATCCTTGTCTCCGCAACCTCGCACGATCCTCCGACACCGTCCTGTCCGCATCCCTGGCATAATCCGCTTGCCGTCTTCTCATCCTGCCACTTCATCGGTTTCGTGTATCCTCCCCAAGGCAGCCTCCCTCATGGACCTACCTTCCTGTGCCAAGGACATTTCACCTCCATCCTCTCCTTCAGTGGGCTAATCATTCGATCCCATCATCAAAAAAAAAAAAAACAACAACTGGAGCAGAGGATCTGTAAGCCCAACCAGACGCGCATACCATGCAGACAGACAACACAAACAAACACCTTCACGGATCCTCAACAATGCAATCATCCCTTTCTCTTCAAAGTCAGCCTCACGTACTATGATCCCACTATCCATGCACCTGGTCTTCCCCATTGCGGCGCTCCATCTTCCCTATCCTCGTCCGCGGGACACTACGATTGACGTTTCCATCTTTCGCCGCCTGACGGCGCCACCTATTGCCGCCGCTTTGAGGGTTTCAAATTCAAACTAGCAACCGTCGCCTGTCGCCTTCTCTTGGATCCAGCTCAACCATGGCGGACAGCTCGTTCACAGAAGAATCGGATCATACTCCTCCTCGTTCTCCGTCTTCATCCCTCGTCACCATTAAGGTTCCCTCACCCACGAAGTGTAAATGCCCAGGATTCGCCCCTTCTGTTCCGAAGCCCAGATTGGATCCCCATCCTTGTTGCTAACGCCACCGGCTGTGTGATGGATCACAAAAACGCTGTAAAGTTTGTGTCACAATCTCCCCTTCTCAGTGGGCCGTCATTTGGATAAAGCAGCGGGCGGATCGAGCCTGCCATCAACGTGCCTTGGCCGCGGCATCCACAGCAGAACATCGCTCTTTTCCCGACACAACTCCTCTCGTATCTCCATCCTCAGGTGCGTCAAAACGATCCTCTCGTCTTACTAAAAAATTAAATCCTCCGACCCGTAAGGATGCCATCAGTCCCGATCCTTCCAAGCAACCGAGAGTCCGGTTTACCCTTGATTCATCGTTACCAACTTCAGCCAGCGTGCCAATCCTCCCTCGCGAGGACGCTCATTCATCCGTATCCGCACGTAATCCTCCCAATCAGGCCTTACTGCCTTTCACTGGTTCTATCCCAGCTGTACCAGGGACCTCCGGCGTCAGACTACCAACTAGCATTTTAAAGAAATGAAGTATCCCAACTCGCCAGACCATCAGGGTGAAACGAGCCGTTCAATGCTTAGCTCCACCAGCCTTTCGCCGTCTCGATCCGCCGACCTGCAAGTCGTCAACCACTCCTACTTCTAAAGCCTATCAACCAGTCCCACCGTCCCAGGAGGCTATCCCCACGGATCCACCACTGGCCCCCTTCCCCTCTCCAGGCGTCCTCCGTGAAGAGTTATCCAGAGGCCTACATTTGTCACCTTCCGAATTAGAAACTCTCCACTTCAACATTGATTTTGTGTTCCAATTCGTTCAAACATTTTCATCTGCGACAATCCTTAGCGGATCTGCCAGCCCTCCGACAATCCGCGGCCGCCTCGGATACTCTAGTGGCTGAGAACACTCTTCTACGTGCAACAAACGAGGCGTTGTCAAATGAATTGGAACTGGTCAACCAAAAATATCGATCCCAACACATCAACTACGCCCTTCTTAAAGCCCACTATAATTGGGTATCTCCAATTCCATCCTCACCGCCCTGGCATACTATTCTGCGCATACTAATCTGCGCGATCACGCACCCGTCGTCTTCGGTCGCCACCATCCGCACTAGGTACGCCTCCTCCCTCTCAACTATCCTCCCAAGAAGCTCCTACCTCGTCTCCAGCCTCCCTCCACCATGCAGCTCCCACACCCCGACCGTCACCCTTTCACGATCCGTCTGCAACTGCACCAGCTTTCCCGGCTGATCCCACCGAAGAAGGCACTCCCCCATTGCCGCCTCCGGACCTCTTGGATCAGGCCGCTCCCCAACCAACATCAGTCGTCCTTGCCACCGACGAACCGACCGGATCCACTCGCAACGCGGTCCCTTCTTTGACCTCTACGTCCTCTGCTCCGCCGCTCCATCCGCCTGCGGACATACCAATCGACATTCCTCCCGTGCTTCAAGATCCCTCTCCGGCAACACTCTGGAAACACTCTACTATCGTTCCTCCATTACCCAACTTCTCCCGATACTCGATGTGGCAGTATGACGCCCCCAACTTCCATCCAGCCTTCTACGGCATCCGCCGCAACAACCGGACTACGGACGGCGATATGCCATGTTCTTGCCACTCCAAAGCGACCTGGGTGGCCTTTGGCTTCCGTATGACGCCAGACTAGCCCGCCGCACCATCACGGACTCTTCCCATCCCTCCGTCACGTCTCAGGTGAGAAGCCCACTTATGACGGTCCGGACCATCATGAGTATCCGTCTCGCCAGAACCTCTCGTTCACCCATACAGTGTTTTTTCGTTCTCCTTACAGACTAGTGCCTTCATCCTCCCTTTCAAAAAAAAAAAACACTAATAAGAGAGAAACAAGAACACTACTACACGATTACAACCACGCCACAGCCTAACGTCAGAACTATAAAATGGACACGATCCTTTACCGGCATCCATTTCCGCTCCATCCACGGACCCTATCCGGCATGGTTGAGCTGGCTATCCTCCGCCTCCTACGGATACCTCATCGGATCACTCCAACCTCCTTTACTTCACTATTTCAAGATTTACCTACATCACAGCTTCCCACAAGGTAAGAAGATTCATTCTATGCTTGATTTCTTATCCTTGTCCCCGTTCGACAGACCCCTGCATGCGATGAAGCACAGATAATATCCTACCATGACATGCCAATCCTCCCGCACGCCTGATCTCACTCCTCCTTAGCGGATAACACATATCGTTATCCGCCCTTCCCGCTAGATAGATACTCCTTCGCTCCAGAGTGAAAGTAGTCAGGTCAGCAGATGGGTCGTCGTAAGGCCACTGTGCCTGGGGTAGCCGTCTCGTACCGCAGGTTGACAGACTTACGCCCCCAACTCCTATTGAAGGTAGCACCTAGCCCTCCACCAAGTTACAAAGTCTACTAGTGTAAATAAGGTAATGTATATTTTTGTCGGCTATAAAAAGACTAAAATTGCAGGGCCTGCACCTGCTTAATTTTAGTTTTTATTGCCTATCCGAAAATATACATTACCTTGATTCCCGCCCTGACCTCCCCGCCATGAGCTAGGTTCTGGCACGAGGAGAAATGATGGTATCCGCTGCTGCGCGAGGGTTTATATAAGGAAGCCCGGCACATGCGCGATGGGGTACGAGCCAGGCAGGGAAGGCAACTTCAACTTCTAGGGGAAACAAGTAGCTCTGAGGAGAAACTGCTAGTGTAAATAAGGTAATGTATATTTTCGGATAGGCAATAAAAACTAAAATTAAGCAGGTGCAATTTTACAGGCCCTGCAATTTTAGTCTTTATTGAATTATAAAGTATTGGCTAGCAAAAAGACGAATATATTTTAAGGTAATTTTTAACGATTTAAAACGGCCTTGAAATTGGCTTCGAGTTGGCCTTGAAAATGGTTTCG
>JAHWFP010251448.1:119205-135316 GCA_023313725.1 Lithobius niger
GGACATTTTCTATAACATTGTGTCAAGTACAAATAAAAAAATATCGTGTAAGTGTCTATATCCACATGTATATGAGGTTAAGTACCTGAAGGCAACCCCTGCTTGTACACAACTAAGGTAGGGTGTTTGGGCTTTTTGTCCCAAAAGAACATCGAAAAATAAGTACGAATATACATGGGTTTTACAATAATGGCGGCCGGAAGTGATGAGTGCTACGGCAGGTTTGGAGAGTTTTTCAAATGGGTGCAGTTAATCTTCTAGGATGAATTTCAGGATTCGGTTTTCCCAGAATTGTAGCTGGAGTACAGGGTTATTAAATGGTGAAAAGTTTGGCAGTTTAAGTCCATTAGTGACGAAGATATGTTTTGGCAAAGACCGAGGTCTTTTTGTATTTTGGGCGCTCAAGAAAAAAAAAAATGTTCCCCGAGGTTTTTGATGGTTGGATTCCGGGTATCGTCTCCAATCGTTTTTTCAGCAGGCCGAACATTACAGGTGGCAGCGCCAAGTAGCTTAATTTACTCGAAGCCTAGGCCAAGGATTACCAAACCTTCAACCCGGTTGTAGTCTGCTATGCTTGAGTTAATAGTAACGTCATATAGCCAAAGTTAAGTTTGAAAGTAACTTTGAGTTAAATCCGCAACCGCACCACTACTAAAGACGTCTTCAAGCACCTCAGAGAAGCAGCCGCTGATCCATAGCGGTACCCCACTCGAAGTGCGATGGTGCGTGGAGCCACAAAAACACTTTTATTAGCCATTATCTACTTGACATAAGTGGTTCAAGTGGTGGTCCAAAATCTAAAGAGCACTTGGTTGCCGGAAGTAGTGTTAGATTATAAGCTTATTGCAACTTAAATCTCATAATTGCAGTTCAACACTGACTATGTGATTTAAGATGATTTGCATAACATTGTGCAATTGATACTAAAACGCAATCATCAAATCCGAACTCAATATCAAAGATTTTAATTACGGTTACTCGCATACAAATTCTGTGGACTATTATATTGAAGTCAATTTATTATACAGGGTGTTTCCAAACCCTACACACAAACTTAATGGGTGGATTCTATGATACAAAGGAAGGATAAAAATTCCTATAAACATACGTCTGGAAATGCTCTTTCAGGGCACTGCAGCCCTTCGAAGGTGGCCTCCAAAACCCAGTCCCACCTCAAGAACTCTGAATCTGTTTGAGCTACAGTGATAAGCTTTGATGTGCAAAATAACAGTAATAACGGTTATGACTCCACTGCATTGGCAAGATGAAATCCACCCAGGTAGGGGCCGAAATGGTGGGTGGGGCAACTTAAGGCCCACAGCTATTACTTTCCTTTTTCTTTTGGGTGAAAATTCATGAAATCTTAGGGATATGCTTGAGAAGAGCCTCATCCTTTTCTTCCCGTTGATTTTTTGCACTGATTTTTTGCACTGTTTCTCAGTTCCACTCGCTCATGGCTAATGATTTTATGTCATCACTGCGAGTGACGACAATGCAAGGAAATATTCGTTAACTAAACGCCACCATTAGTTATGTTGACATACAGGAGTGGAGTGTGACATTATATCTGGGGAGGGGAATGGCAGTTTCCCTGAGGGGGCAGTTCCATCTACATTGTTGATCCTCCCCCCCCCCTCTCCGTCCCTCCTTCTCTTTACTTTTTTAATTCCCTCCTCCTGTCAGTTCCTCTCCTCTCTTCCTCTCCCTCCCCTTTCAGTTTTGTACCGAATCCTCGACAATAACGAAATTTTTTTTTTAAAGTCAATACTCATGTAAAACAGTGGTGTTGGAATCCTGTACTCAGTTGATTCTTAGGTCTTTTACATGCCACAATCGACATGTAAGAGGAAGTCAAACCAAGCAGTGCTTCATAAAAAGGCGAACGACGTTTTGAAAATTAACAATTTTAGTCATCAGGTTTACAATTGACAAATTTAAAGCATGGCATTGGTTTGCCTTCCTATAATCTGTCACTGTACTTTTTTACTCCATTGACAAGCGACATGAACACGAGAGGCATCACAGCCTTCTTTACCCACAAATGCCAGAGAGATGGCCGAAGGCAAACTCGGACCAGGCACCTCTTGGACATGACAGTCGTGCTAACCATCAATCAGGCTACCTTGTCCATAGTCAATCAACTACTAATATGACATTGAGTTGACAAAGAAACAATATTGAGTAGTTATAAATGCCTTGAAGAATTCGTCAAAATTTGGAGAAAAAAAAACGAGCTACCTCCTAACTCAATATTACTCTTTGATAGCAACAAGATGCCGAATTTCAAAACCTATTTAGACTGAGCTGAGCAGTGCAGTGCAACCTGCGTTAGCGTAATTCTAACAATGGATGGCTCAATGACAATTAGTTAAATTTTCACGAGACGTGAAGCACCGGCAAAATTCGCACAAGCTAATCTCTCACAAGATTGTTTTTAAGACCTCGTACCACCCCAAAAAAATTGCCGCTATTAGCCCGGGCCACCCAGGCCGACTTAGAAATCCGGCCCTGGGTCTCGGATAAGGGCCGGACGAATATTCGAATATTCGTTCGTTAAGAGCATATTCGAATATGATATGTTCCATTCGAATATTTGCAAAATAAAAGTTCTCTGTAGTTTTACGTTTTTTTTGTTTTTTTTATATGGTTTTTAGTTTTCCTGTGGGCTTTTCGAGTCCCAGCCAGTCCACACTATGCTTCCGCCTCTTTCCCCTTCCCTGCCAAATAATCCAAATGACAATCCAGACAATGCATGCGTTTTGGATGGTCACTTGCAAGCGGAAGGAGGGGAGGGGATTGAGGGTTACGATTACGGAAGCACACAGCAGTTCTCCCTAAAACATTTGAGATTTAAAGAATCAGGAAGTCAACCAGGGCCATGGCAACCAAATGATTGACCTCAACTTCTATATCATACATGGAAAAAAGACACCTTGGTGTACTTATGTTCATTCCGTATTCCGTACTGCAGTTGGCAATGACACGGCCTTGAATTCCTTGAAAAGCCTTAAATTTCGAAACAAGAAATTCAAGGCTTGAAATTTGAAAAGCCTTTAAAATTGGCAGTTTTTTTTTGTATGACCCTTGAAATTCAATGGCCTTGATTTTTGTTAGCGTACTATGTTTGATGAAATACAGTCAATTTATGCTTAAATTCATAAATACATAAAAAAAATAGTTCGTCAGCCTAATGCTTATCTTCTGTTAACGATACGACGTGCCTTCGTTCGTATTCACGTATAAGTGCGGTATTGGAAAGGCAAATTGTCCCGCGATATGGGCAAAATAAATTAAATCACTTTTAAATAGATATTTGTTCAATTATAGAGTATAGGCCAGCAAAACGACTGAATTTATTTTTAGGTAATTCGTAACAATTTGGTGTGCAAAACGGCCTTGAAATTGGCGTCGAGTTGGCGTTGAAAGCCTTGAAAAAGCCTTGTAAATGATTTTGTCTCTGGCGTACAAACCCTGCTAGTAGATTTAATTAAACTTGTGGTTATTACATATGCCTTGCATTGCCAATAGACTAAATAAAACTTAGAAATTTAATCAAAAACGGATTTTTTGGGAGGGGGGGGGGGGAGGATTTGGAAAGGCTTAGCTGAAACAAGTAAAAAAAAATTTTGAACGAACATGCGAATATTTTTTTGGCGAATATTCGAATATGTTTTTTCCCTATTCGTCCGACCCCTAGTCTCGGACAGTAATTCAGAATTGTGCTGGAGCACCATTGTGCATAAAATAGCCATTTTGTCTCACACGCAGTGACACCACCTCTAACAAATCGGGCAAATTGTGTTGCAGAAAATGTAGATAATTATCACCATTCAGGATCCGTGGCAAGATAATGGTCCTATCAAAATGTAATGATCCACTACTATTCTACCCCATACATTCACAGAAAATGTCTGCTGGTGCTTGATTGTACAATTGCACAGGAGTTTTCATCTGCCCAGATGTGACTGTTATGGAAGTTGATAATAGCATATCTCTGGACCTTGTCTGTAAACAGAATCATATGTGTGAATTGTGGGTTCCGAGCACACTACTGTAATAGCTATTGACATAATTCCAGCCTCGGTGCTTAGTCTCTGTCCAGCAGTGCCTGTACCTACTGAAGATGGTACAGATACAGGAGCTGTTCATGCAGTGTTCTGCAAACGGTCGTATGTGAAACCCCGACTTTGACAGCAATTTGTCTTGTGCTTGAGGGGGTGTGCTCAACCATTTTCAAGATCGCCTCTTCGACTGCTGGTGTCCGAATGGTCCTAGGTCTTCCACAGGACTTGGGGGGCTGAATAGTTCCATGCTCCCTTAGTTGTCGATGCAAGGGGTGAAAATGTGCGCATGTCTGGTAGGCGGAAGTCTGGAAACTGACCCTGGTATAGACGTTACGCTTCATGATGGTTACCATTTCCAGTTCCATACATGAAATGAATAACTCATTTTGGACTCTACCCTTCTTAAGTGTCTGGTTTTTGGAATTGGGCACCAGTAGGGTTGATGTTTTGTACCATGCAATCTTGTGAGCGGTGTCCATGTTGTGAGCTGCGATGCTTGGTAACCGCTTTCATGGGTATCAGCCATATGTTGCTTTACTCTCTCAACAACACCCTTACATGCTTCTTTTCCCCAATATATATCACACTCAACACGTGGGACCCGATACACTCGAACCTCTGGTGTATTGTGGACTGTTCACAATTTGCTTTCCATCTCTTATTTTCTGTACAGAACGAATGTTTCTATTGCCGACGAAAATATACATTACCCGTAAATTTAGCATTTTTATTCTCAAATGGCAATTTCCCACTTGAGATGGAATTTTCTAAATCCAGCCAGCTCCCTAACCCGAAGTGCACATGCGCGCTTCCCTCCTATAAACTTCCCAAAGGGTGAAAGCAGCCATCTTTTTTTTTCAAGGCGTCGTCATGAACGCATGTCTGTTTTTCCCACACTCCTGCAAAAGCGTTTTCAAGATGGCCCCCAAGCCACCTTCCCGGAAGAGTCCCTCTCCACCCTCAGCTGCTTCTTCGGCTCCTTGTGGTGCTGTTGACCATTCTGTTATCGTCAACTTTTCGTCTCCTAAACCTAGCCAGTCCGGGATTTCATCGTCTCACCACTTTTCGCGCCGTGATCTACCCCGAAGATCTTCTCTTTCGGCGCCCTCTTTCGCGGCGGTAACCACCTGTGACGAATGCTGCTCCTCTCCAGCGACAGGCTTTCGCTCGCCCAGTTCTCCTGCCAATCTTACTGGTGGCCCTGACGTCACTACTGCTAACACAATGGCCACTTCTCCTGTACTTTGTGGTCAGGCTTTTCCTTCTGCTACTGAAGCTAGTTTATCTGATCTTCAATGGCTTCCATCTGATCTGCATAAACTCAAAGCAACTTATTCTAAATTGAAGCTCATGGTCAAGACCCATATAGAGTAAGAAAAGCAGGCATGATAAACAAGAAGCGCCAGTGGACCTTTCTTCTTGCTCGTCTCGACGTTAAACTAAGCCTGCTGCTCTTAAAGACCAACATTTGCCTAAGGATGACATTAATGAGCTCTTTGAGAGGGCTAAATGCAATATTGCTCAGCTCACAGTGACCATTCCTCTCCTTGCTTTACGCCCGACAATTGCTCTTACGTTCTTGATTGTATCAACGCCACAACTTCTCGCAAGCGTCAGCATTCCCCTTCCTGTACTCCTTATAAAATGTGACACAGATCCCCGTGCAGCAATTTTCTCCAGGCGAAAACCACTCCTGGTCATCTAATCTTCACCACTTTCGCAACCCTTTCGTTCCTGAAGGCGAAAGCCGCTGCAACAGCGATAGACATCATTCACGTGGAAACGAAAGACGCCATTACGACAAAAGCGAAAGCCCTCCTGCTATCGACAAAGCACACCGCGCATCCAACGCTTCTCTTTTTCGCAACAGGCAAAAGCATTCCAACCAACAGACCACTCCGAACCTCCTTTCGACGCTTATGGTGATTATAACACTAATTCCACCATTTTTGGATCCGACTAGGAAGAAGACACCCGATATGCTCATTTTAGTGATAATTCCTCGCTTCGTGACGTTGAAGATCCTTCTGGAATTCAATTATCTGAGCTACTGAAAACTGTTGAACACATTGTTCCAAACTGCTTCCTTTATAAACCATCCGACGAAGCTCGAGCCTAAGAACAGAGGACTAACTACCTCCAGAAGTCTGTCTGACGCCAATCCACCACTCTTTTATACAGTGGTGCCCTTTTATCTGGAAAGGGCGAGCCTTTAGAACTGTATAAGAACCCTCTACCTCCAAGGCCTGGACGTGAAAATTGGTTTCTATTGCCCTTCGGAAACATAATTACCTGTGTTTTTATTGCATTCCTTTCCTGAGGGATGCTTTCTCCTGGAGGTTTCTTGACTCTTTTGATCCACCCACTCTCACAACCCAGTACGCATGTGCGACGCACTCCTCGTCTATATAACGCAGGCTCGATCGAGCGGCTGCCATCTTTTTTCCTCCACGCGACCGCGACGGTCGCTTCGCACTTTCTCCTGTCCAGCTTCGCCTTCGCCTACGCCACTGGCCCTGCCATGGCTGCTTCACCCTATCTGGATTGACACCTACCGCCTCTCAGGCTTCTTGTCCGGAACATTCGCATCTTGCCGCCTACACCTCACCCGACCACAGCTGCGTTCTGCCAACCTGACAACCAAAGGAAGGAACTCGTACACTTCACCGGCTGGTACTTGGCCTTCCTGCTGCTTCGCCTCGACCTTCACCGCTTCAAGACACGGCTGCCGCCGAAGCCCATCGGGACCGACCACCAAAATGGATCGCAAACTGGCATCTCTTCCCATTACCTTCGCCGTCTCCGTGAACGGCTTCGCGCCGAAGTAAGATGCATTGACACCCGTCCCTACAGCCCAAAACTGGCTCCACCCACACCACGACTTAGCTTCGCCTTCGCTATCAACTTGCTTCGCCTTCGTCCCTGCTAGCTTCGCCCAGGGTCCCAGCTGATTGTCAATACATTTTTTCCCCAGCTGACCGCATCGCCTCACCATGACACGGCTCGCTCACGTCTCCTGCCGGAAAAACTTGAGCCCAATCCGCAATCTCTTCCAAAAAAACCAAGACAAACATCGCCTTCCTTTCAAACGAAGACGGGAAATTCCTGCACTTCCAGACATCTGCTTCCATCCGAAAATCACCTTTAACCTGCAATACGGATCATCAACTCGTTGACGAATCAAACAATAACACACCCAGAACAACAGCAGAACAACTTCAAGTCAACACTATCTTCAGCGTCTGTCTCATCAAATCCCTAGACGCAGACCAAGGAACTAAAAAAAAAAAAAAATAAAATAAAGGGGGAATAGGGAAAGAAATTGTACGAAATCTCCCTCCCCCCCCCTCACAGCAACTCAAGACAATCTTCAAATACGGAATCAAGACTTTCTTCAACTTCACAAATTTTGCTCATCAACACAAGCCAAGTCAAAACAAGCACATTGTCACGACCTTCAAAGCCTCAGCTTAGACAGCTGGTCTCAAGCAACTGATCTGATACGGAACACACAAGTCAGGCTAACATCACGAACAGCAAGACAATCTGCACTTTGAATAACACAAGACTAATACCCAAGCAATGTCCAAAGTCTTCACAAGCAAAAGAAAAAACAAGACAATTAAGTAATCAAACTTACAACCAACCGAACATACAAGAAAACAAGCAAGCAAGTAAACTGACGGCTAACAAACATGCAAACAACCAAGAAATCAAGCAACCATGTAAAGAAACAAACATGCAATCAACCAAACAAACAAACAACCAAGCAAGCAAACAACCAAGCAAAAGAAGCCAAGAATAACAGCCTATCCTCGAATATCATCCTCAACTCAAGCATAAGGCTAAAGAGTCAAAATGGCCGTCTCCACCTCGTCTCATTTGGAACTCACATTCACGTTATGACTGCATTTTCAAGGAACTGAAGCCAAAAATCAGACAGCCTGTCTACGATAACTTGTATCGTCCATCATCCACTTCTCACACATGAATTTAAAGTGAAGACATCCGCCGTCTTATCGCCCCGTTTGTAACTTACACTCATGTCATGAGTAAAGTTTTCAAACATTGGAAACCAAGACCCCAACAACTATGGAGGACAGCTCGTCTTCACAACCGGAAGATCAAGACGATCATCGTCGCCTCGTCTCATTCGTGACTCACACTCACGCAATGACTAACATCTCAAGGATAAAAGCCAAGAATTGGACAGCTTGTCTACGACAGCTTGTCCCTACGATGACCCACTACTCATGCAAGAATTCAAAGTCAAGTCGTCATCCCGTCCCTTTTGCCAAGATACGTCATTAGTAAAGTTTCAAACAATCAACAAGAGGCACACACGCAAACACACATGAATGGAAAGAACAAAACAAACTAACAACAGGCAAGAAAACCAGCGAACAATCAGGCAAAAGCAAGTTTACAAGCAAGCAAGATACCATGCAAAGAAGCAAACCAAAAATCAACAACGCAGCAAGCCGAACATGCAACACAGCACAAAAGCAAGAAAACAAAACACACAATCCACCGTGCAGACACACAATCAAATGTCTAAACAAACAAGACGATGTCAACCCAATAAGGAACCAAGCTAATCACCATTCAAAAAAAAAAGAACCCTTTGACACCAACGCAGGCAACCAAACGATCCAACGGACTAACGAAAAGCCTTAAGCCATCAAGCAAGCAAACCGCAACACAAGAAAACATTCGGACAAACCAACGAACTGTCAGACTGACTGGCTGACCAATCAAAAAAAAAAAAAAGGAAAAGAAAACTCAAGGAAACTTCCAAACAAGCAGAAAACATTCATAAGAATGCACACTTCCGAACAATCAAGCACTACAAATGCCACCTAGATGATCGGCAAAAGTTTTTCCCATTACAAGATGGAAATCACTGTACAAACAAAAAAAACACGCAAGAGCCCTAAAATGTGGAGCTTCTCCATGCAACCGAGAAGCCTTCAACGCTTACCCCCTCATCAACCTTCCCAGAATGCCCCGCGGGGCCAAAAAAGCGGGAAACATTGTCGCAAAGCACCGCTTTGTTCTTTCCGACACGTAAAGTGTTCCCATTTCGCAACCATGCCGATAACAAGAGGAGGCAAATTCAAGGCAGAATAACCCATGGGAAATGATGCAAGACTCACGGGAAACCTGTCACTAGCTCGTGACGAAGAAATCCAAACATGTAAATGCGCCGGAATCATCTCTGGAAAAAAGAAAACGGACCCACATCCCGCCTGTGCTCGTCACCGCACATGCGAATATTATCGTCGCCCCTGCTCCTATTGCAAGGAAATTTCTCCAAAACGTTGGGCTAAAATTCTCCGGATGAGAAGGAAAAGTGCAATTAGAAAAATGCAAATACACGAGAAAAAACTACGGGAAAACTCCTCAAATCTGCCAGCAACGCCTGGAAACTCCACCCGCTTGTCGGTTATTGTGTCTCCAATATCCTCATCGACACCATGCTCAGCTACCCCTTCACCAACGAAAACCTGCACAACCACGAACAATGAAAAGACTTAAAAGAACACTCCCCGTTTTCATGGAATCCCCGGAATTATCCACAAACAACAAGACTTGCAAGCAATTCCGCGGCAACTCCCAAATCACCTGAAACGAGCGTAACACTCAAAGTTCCCCGAAACGAAACCGAGAACGAAACGGTCGAGTCAAACGAAACCAACTCTCCTTGCTCCCCACCGGAACTAGTCTCCTTGCAAGAACTCAGAAACAGTCTCAAAAGGCTTACACCTTTCCAGTCACCAAAAGAAAAGACTCATGGAAAACCTCACTGGTTTACACAAGACCCTAGGCGTCATCTGCGGCCACGTATCTTCAAGTTGTGCAGCCAACGATCAACTAACATTAAAAGTACATGAACAAGAACCCATTATCAACAACTTTAACCAAACCACAAACACGGAGAAGTTTTCAACACCAACTACATCTCCAAACGCCTGGCAAGTGCTTCAACACAACATTTCAAGGTCATGGAAACCTCAATACAAGAAATCACCAAAATTTCCACGTAAGAAAAGAATTTCTTCATCCGAACCGATCGATCCCCGATATTTTTCGCCGGAAGCTGTGACTCCGCCAACACCCAACATTCCTCTTGACAAAGCATCGGATTCTTCAACTGCCATAACCAAGAAGTCATTTCCCACCAATGACGTCCAAATGAAAGACTGCTTATCCGTAACCGCCAACTTGCCACAAGAAAAGTTTTCATCTCAATCAATCTGGCAATACGACGACAATGAATTATTCGTGCCTGCCACACCAAATATGAAGCAAAGCTCCAACACCAGAACCAGGTCACTACCTTGTCTTTCATGCTGTAACGGCGAGTGCTACGACGGGGTAGGTGCTTGTAGCATCGTTGGTCGCCTGGTGTAACTGGATCTTACTATCTTTCACTGCGTGTTGCTTTCGAATACTTTTTCGGTTAAACAGCACAACTGCTACTGTCCCGGTGTAGGGAATGGAGCATTGAAGTCCTAATCTAAGACCTGACTAGTGAATAAATAGTGGGTAACGCTGCCACCAAGGTGGGAATAGGCTAGCTAAGTTAAATTTGAAGAGAATTGTCTTAAATACTAACTTCTAGCAAAACAACGAACGAACAAACCGTCGGACGTTTAAAACTCCTGGTTTTTATTTAAACAAACATGTTAAATTGACCGCACTTTACATTTACATTTGGCAAATTAACAACTGAATTAGTTCATAAATAACAGGGGGAATTTACATTAAATTCAACACAAGAACTTGGCTTAGTTCGATTAAAACAATTTCAAATAGAAACAGTGATTTTCTTAGGCACAAGGGGATTTCGCAAAAGAGCCCTCTAAATTACCAACAGCCTCGGCTGTGTAGTAATAGTAGACCTGGTTTACAGTTATTTTTCTAAGTGTATACGCTAAGCATTAAACCTCCTAGAGCTGTTGTTGATAAGTCAACTCCTTAAATTATAGAAGCCGCGGCTACATATAAAGTCGATCCGAGCGTTTAATTTAAGCAACCTTCCACGAAGATCAAACCGTCCTTTGTTTACAATAAACTGCGTTTAAAGAAACACGAAAAAAAAAAGCTGGTTTTTAGTAAGGGACCGTGAACCCTTAAATTACGGCCGCCAACGTCCGAAATGCCGTTTGGCTTGACGCACCATAAATTTACCTTCTAAAGCTACGAGGTTAAGTTTAAAATTAAACTATAAATTTTGAATAGAGTTCAAAAAATAAACTTTTAAAGTTAAACTAAGTTGAAATACGAACCACTGCCTTTGCCCGGCGTAGCGACCTCTAGCTTTGAGAATCTTGAGCTGTGCTCACGAGTGTTTCTGGAGCTGGGGTTATATACCCATTACCGGAAGTTGGCGCGTACGCCGAGGATAGCTGCAGAGGGGACGTGCGGGGAAGAGGAGGCGGACGTCTTGGAGGAGGAGAGACTGACCTAGATCGGCCGAGCTGTCACTACCGGAAGTCGGAGTGGCAGCGCGGACGGCTACGGTAGCTGAACGCTCTGGTTGGATGGGAGGTTGAAGGCAATGTTTTGGCTGGACGGGAATTGCGGAGGCTGAATTTACAAAGAGAATTGCCGACTTGAAAACGTTAGAGGCCTGGGTTTCAATGTGCAAGTGAGTTTTCAACTCATAACAACGTGATTTTTAGGCCTATTAAATAAACTACGATGTTAAGCATCGCAACTATTGAAGGGGGGGGGGGGGACGAAGTGTAATGCACAGAATAATTATTTGACTTTGGGAATGAAACTGCTATTTATAATGCATGTTTTTAACGAAGGAAAGCTAGTTTGTTTTCGTTTTAGAGGTTTGCTACGGTCGGAGTTTAAATGGATATGCTAAAAAAAATAGACATAAAAATTAATACACTGGGTCCGTAAAATATACAAACATAAACATTGGAGCTCCGGTAGGGTTCATGACAAGAAGTTAAATTTACCAAAATGCATTAAGTGCACAAATCAAAAGATTAAATGTTCCAGCTAGTTTTTAAAGGGCTATATCGCAGTTTAGGTTAGTTTTAAACTGGTTTGAACATCGGACATTTTTCATAAATAAACAAAGTCGTCACCTGTTACAAATAAAAAATATCGTGAGTTGTCAACATCTAGAACACAACTAAGCTGAAAAGTGTTTTGGCTTTATGCCTAAAAAAATATACATTATTTACATTTTTAAAGTGAAATCGCCATATAGACGATAGTTCTTCTGGTGTGGAAGAATACTGCCCTCAGGTTTTTTCTTCGGTGGTGTTGAGGTGTCCTCACCACGAGCGTCTGATACGAGACCGCGTTTACACAAGTGGGAAATTGCATTCGTGAATAACAATGCTAATTTAAAGGTACAGTAATGAATATTTTTGTTATTAGCAATAGAAACAGAATTTAGCTGGTGTTGGCCGGCGTTCTCTCTTTTTCACTACTTTCTGTTGATTTTGGTTTGTTTAACAAGGATTTTAAATTCCTACCATTCCTAAAAAAAAACTATTCAAAACCCTTCTTTGGGAGCACTTTCTGAATGTTCTCACTCAGGTAGTTCACATATTTATTGTTGCCTGACGGAGAGAGAGGAGGACTGAAAATATTTTTTCAGATAATGCCTATCGAAAATGTGTGATACTGATGAGCATTGATGTTTTGAGTTTGAGCGTCGTTTGTTTACATTTGTGTGTCGTAATGCTATTTTAAAGAGAATTTGGTCTCCATCTCTTCAACATAATAGTAAATTTTAAAAGAAACACAACAGCGCAACACGGAGTACACAAGTTTGAAGCATCGCTAGGATGCTGCAAGGGCAAGAATTTTGTTTTTGATGGATGGGGATGATGGAAAGTAGGATAAAGTGAAGTGACTCACTGGCAACAATGTATTGTAAAACGACAATAAATTGTAGAATAACGGTTGTAATGTACTGTACTCGCTGCTTACATTATCACTCGCAAAGTTGCGCTCTCTGACCAATGCTTGAAAGGTGCTTTGAGTAGCATTTTAAAAAAATTTTCATTTGACCTTTGACTTAATTAAATTGCCGATTGATATCATGACCATGACAAGTTTTGTTTTGAGCAACTGTGTATTGCGTAGTATTCTCATGTTGATTGCCATATTTTTTTTTCTTTAGGAAACTAGAGAGAAACTATTCTGTGACTCGTGTGAAAGAAGTTTTATAGATGCAAGAGGCTTGGATTTTCATTATGAAGAACATCAAAAGGTAAACTATTCCCATTAAGTTATTGTAAATAGAAATACCCTAATTTTAAATTCATTGAGAAGAATTTAGCCCTTATTTGCGTAAATTAATTTTTACGACCAGTACATTATGTACCTTAGTTAGTCGTACGATTCAGTATGCCATTAAGTGCGTTTGGAGAAAACAGTGCTCCCAGCCACCCACTGGACTAGGCATTGAACCTTTCGCCAAGCTCTCGGTGCATGTTATCTGTGGTGGGGGGATACTTTGTGGCAAATACATTTGTTAAAAATCCTCCACTCCACCGTAGAAAGGATATATTTTTTGCAGCAGCCCCATCAAAATCGTAGCAACATGAACTTTTAATAATGTTGATACCGAACTGGGAGATACTTTTTCAGGTCCAAAAGTTGCTTTCTTAGGACTGGAAGCTTTTATGACCGTTAAGTTTTTTTTTAATGCACATCTGCATTACCGTACATTCTGAAATTATTAGTGGCTACTTTTGCTTTACTCTAAATAAATAGCCAGATCGTAGTGTATGATTTTAGCGTTGGCTCACTCCAGTTAACCTTTACTTATTCTGTGAAGAGTCTGCCAAAACACTACACAACATTTGAATTTAGCTCCCCCACCCACCCACCACACGCATGCACATTGTGACATTTCTCTATGCTCTGCTGGCTTTTCTCTCATCAATCCTATTGAAGGAACGTCTTGTGGGCCACCACCTGCCGTCGTTGGTTTTGCCTCTCCTGGGAAGGATCCGTTGCCTCATCCTGCAATCTCCATCCGTAGCTCTACTTTGGTCGTCCAAGGAGTGAACCTTTTTCGGCCTTCGTGACTTCTTGTTCAATGAAGCTCACATATCTGCTAACCAAATTTCTTCTGTAAACAAGAATTTAGACCCTGTTCACAGTTACTTCACCACTCTTGCGCAACAATCTGCATCTTCAATTGCTAACCAAGAGGTTTTGCAACCTGAACTGAAGAAATTGAAATTCCCAAAACGTAAGCCTAAAATTTAAAGCTGGTCATCAGACTACATCCAAGCTCTCTTTGAACTGGAATTCATCATCTGTTGTGACGTCTGCTATTCATTGCTACCAGGTCTCCAAGCCCCAGCCTGGCCCCATTGAACCTCTCTGTTTCCTCCTGCAACTGTGTTCGTTGACAAGGTCACCATGAAGGAGCCCTCTCGAAAGCCGAAATCAATTGTTTATTTGATCAGGCCAAGTTTTCTCTGACACCTACTATTGCTGACCGTCCTCTTCTTCGTCACTCTGTTCTTCGGCTTCAATCTAGGCAACACCCGATTACGTCCACGACTCTGTCGTTTATCACGCTTCCTCCCGCCGACGTCGGTCAACCAGTCGCGGCAGTCATTCTCGACACTAGCCAATCTCAAGTCAACAGCCGTTACACTTCACCGGAAATAGTCCCGGAAGCGATAGGGAAACCGGTTAGCTCTACACTGGAAGCGAAAGACAATCGCACAAGTGAAAGGAAACCAGAAGTCACATGGCACCGGAGCGAAAAGAGATGTGAAAGACAACTCGCCTACTGCTAGAACCGCCTTTCCCAATCGGTGAGGCGCAAGCCGCTGCCGGCACTGTATATAAACATCAGCAGTGAACTTTTTTTTTAAACTATGTATCGCAAAAGAAGTTATATTGTAAGTATAACGTCAAGGCCTGGGTTACGGGCGGAATTATGACATGGAAGAATTGCAAATAGTAGTAGGGCTATGTGATGTTTATTGTTCAGGATTAGATGTTACTGAGACTCGCCTGTCGCTGTCTTTTCTGCTACAAAACAACTCTAATGGGATGGGGATGAATATTAATGATATTTTGGGGGCATGCTGGCTTAAATTGGGACTTGTGAAGGAAAATATGAAGAAGAAATTTTAATTGTCAAATATCGAACGTGACTTACTGGTTTGACAGCTGGGAATGGAATGGAATGGCAGCTTTGGAGTTAGAATGCCAATGCATTGTTAAGAGACTGCTGTGCTATACATTGTTGGTCGTCCAGAGTTAACAGACGAGAGACTTAGCATAACTCAGATCTATCCCTACATAAGGCTAAAAATTTGGCCAAAATTCTACAAATATTTTTTTATTATGGTAAATCACCTTTTAAACGTCCATGGGATGTCAAAATTAATTTCATTATTAGTTACGCATGGAGCTTTTAATTAATTTTGGTGCTGAAATTAATAGAGCGATTTACAGTGCCAGTATCTCATTCATTTTATGTAAAGAAGAAATTACACAGCAATTTGCAGGGGGGGGGGGGGGGGAAGCACCATTGCATGCTAGTTCCGATGGGGAGGAATACAGTAGAAAAGGTTGGGAACCGCTGTGCTAGAATATCCAGGAAGTGAATTGGGCTCACTAATATCGAGCCGGAAGTCAAACGGCAAAAGGATAGACAAGGCACCAAAAGAAAAATTGGTAGTTCCGCAGACTAGTGATGAGTCACGCTTTTCACGAACTGGCTTCGACTTTGACGAAGACTCGAGACATGCTCGTTTTGACAACTTTTCGCAATCCCGCCACAGCAACGTTGCACCTATATGTTGGCTCGGCCATTGGCCAATGTGACAAAGTAATGTTGGGCCAACCGTTGGATGCACCAATGTACCAATGTTTAAAATGTTGACGCTGTGATGTTGGCACAATGTAGGCACACAACCATTGCCAACGTAGGGCCAATATGTTGGGTCGGCCATGTAAAGAAGGCAGGGTTCTTCACTTGATTTGAGAGGCGACCTCGACTCAAAATATAAAAAAACTGAAAAAAAAAAAAAAAA
>JAHWFP010251449.1:5947-20706 GCA_023313725.1 Lithobius niger
ATAAAGAGCATGACAGCAATTTCTTGGCTGTGCTTTCAGTCGTGAATCTGCTCGTCCGGTAAACGCACTTTACCGTATTATCGTCATAGCTTAAATGCGCTTGGTTTTGAAATTAGCGTCCAGTTTTGTACTAATACAGAGTTCCCACCAATCTGGAAACTCAGGAATAACTCAGGGAATTCTCTAATTTTTTTTTTTTTACAAAAGATCTGAAAAACTCAGGAAAGTTATTTTTTTTTTGTAATTTGGTAGGAACCCTGTAAAAAGCCTGATCCAGTGTTGGCTTAAGATTAGAGCGAAATACCAGGCAAAGTATGAGTTGTTTAAAATAGCTCTTTGGTCGGTATTAAAGCATAGTCTTTCTTTTATTTAGTAGTTATTGGAATAAATCCAGTTATGCTCCTCACCAGGGATGTGTACACACGGGGGAGGTGGGTGGGGGGGGCCCAGAAGGAAGCACCAGCCCCTCCCCTCATGGCGAAGTGACCGTTTTCTGAAAAAAAAATGGCCGAAATTTACTGGAGCGTTGGCACAAAAGGGCCAAAAAAGACAAAAAAGGGACAATAACGGCGAAGAAAGTGCTGTAAAGAGGAGCGGAAAAGGTTATATGTCACAAGAAAAGGAACAATGAGGAGTAAACAGAGGTAAAAACACCAGCAAAAAAAAAATGTCACCAGAAAAAAGTAAAGTCGCCCCTGCCCTCTCGGGAGCCTGTACGAGTCCTTACTCATCAGTGCAACTGCGTATCTAGACCTTAAAAAACTGAATGTACTCAGGGTGGCGTTCTACAAGGAAAACCTGGAAAATTCAGGGAATTTATCAAGTCTGGAAGAGTCAGGGAAAGATCAGGGAATTTGATAAACATATACTGAGATTCAGGGAATTTCAACATTTTCCGGAAAGTCTTTTTCCTCTATAAAGATTAGCTAACTCGTATCTCACTTCTAAAACCTTCACTTTTATCAGTTAAAATTCACGTGTTCTTTTTATTTCATTTCTGATAAAGCAAAAACTCCTTAGGCCTAAGTCGGGCAAACCGATGCGGCGTATCGTTATTGCGATTTGAATGAAATGTGAAAAAAAAAAATTTCATGTCCTGTACTGCATGCTCTTACGATGGAAAAAAAACATGAGGGAAAAATATCAGAATCGGTATGGAAAAGTCATAACATAAGGTTTCAAACGCCACCATAAACGAAGGTAATTAAAGCCAGCACAAAGCTTCTGTCTGGTGGATAGATTCCACAAAGACTGCCAAACTGTTGCGCACTGTAAAACTCGTGTCATTTTCGACGGGTGAACGGCTAGTGCAAGATGCCATTTTCTGCTTGAACCGGCATGTGATCCTTTCAAAACGCTGACGTATCGACCGCTGATTTTATACGGATTCCGCGTATTTTTTGGCGCGCTTAAACGTTTTGAATCGTGTCCGCTTGTTCCCAAAGAAGAATTTGAATAATTGGTAGGGAGGAGCTTGGGGGGCAGGGAAGAGTGGCGGGTCAGATCTTCAAGAAAATCGATCCCATTGACGTCCATTCCGTATTCAAGCTTCGCGAAAACATTTTTGGAAGCTTTCGTAGCGAGGGATGGCTGATCGATTTTGACAATGTCATGATAAGAATGGCACAACGATTATCATATCGCTCGTTTCTCGTGTATCGAATTACTGGTACCAAGATGCAATCACCAGGTGTAGGTTAGCCCGCCAATCTTCAGTCTGTATCTCAATTGTCGGCCGGCTGTATAATGGACGTACACGCACGATACTCGCAAAAAGACGAGTAACAACCGTCGCGTGAAACTCTATAATGTAATATAACTGCAATTTCAACTTGGGCTCATTTATGGCCGAGCGAACGAAGCGAGGGAGGTCCAATATTCGACTGAATTTGGATTTTGGGTAGCTGTTTGTTTGTGAGTGTATTTTTCTGCTTGAAACACTGCAACGTTCATCATTTTGCACTGATTTGGTTGACGTTTCACAAGGAACGTTTGATGAATGAGATTCGCGAGTTCTAAGATGAAATTAATATAATAATAATAATATTATTTGGTTTGTTACACCCGATATGGTGTGAAGGGAGACGGCAGGACCGAAGTCTCCAAAGCCGGTCCCACGAAACGAAGATGGAGGTAATGTGGGCAGACAAAACTCTGGTCTGCTCAGAAACGGTCCGAGGTCCAACTCGTCGAGTCCTCGTCTGAATGTCCGATGGGAGGGTGACTGGACTAATTTAGACGGCTGCGCATTCCATGGGTTGACAATTCTCACCGCAAAGAAGGAAGATCGAACGTCTATGCGGGTCTTAGGCTTGACCAGTTTAATACAGTTTAAAACAGTGGCCCTGTGGTTTTTTTTCCAAAAATCGAGCGGCTTTCAGTCGTCGTAATTCAAGGGATTCCAATCTCAAACGCTGTGATCAATGTCTCGCAGCAAGTGTGGGGACCACACCGAACTAGCATACTCTAAGAATACTCCAAACTGGAATACTCCAACACTTCAAATTTCCTATATGAAACAGGGCTGGGAGTTGAAATTGAAGGTAAATCACTGGGCAGACACCAGACAACATTGAGTAGCAAGCTCTGTCCTGTGGTGCACTGGGCAGAAATCATACAGGTTCTCTCCTATGAATAGAGAAAATAAACTAATTATAGCAGTCGGCCAAGTAATTGTGACATTCGGAACTCAGTTATATGACTACTTAAGCCTACAGTATTATAGTATAACTGAGTTCTAAATATCACAATTACTCGGCCGACTACTATAATTAACCGATATGATTTCTGCCTAGTACTCCGAAGGGCAGTTCTTTGCTGCTCAATGTTCTCTGATATCTTCCCAGTGCTCTACCTTCAATTTCAACCCCCATTCTTATTTCAGATAGGAATTTCATCTTAGAACTCGCGAATTTCATTCACCGAACTTCCCTTGTGAATTGTCAACCAAATCTGCTATAATCCATTAGTTTATTTTCTCTATTCATAGGGCAGAAACCTGTGTGAATTCTGCCCAGTGGTCCACAAAACAGTGCTTTGCTGCTCAACGTTGCCGGTGGTGGGACCACTGTTTATATGCTAACCAACAGCCACCATGTAAATAATAACGTTGTGAGTGGTGCAAAAAACAACTAACTTGCAGTAATATTTAAGTATTTTTTTTTCATAGAAAAACTAGGGTATCCTTTTTGCCATATTTGGATAAACCTAAAATGCCGTGTTTAGAACTAGTGCGATGTGTGATCGCCTTCGAGCCTCTAACTCTCCTTCTTGATTAATGAAAACAGCGGCTAGAGGATGCATGGCTTGAATTAACTGAAAAAAAGTGATGCGCATGCTTTTAAACGTCATTTTGTGTCAAAACCTTTAGTTGTACATTAATCTTTGATTAATTTCCATGAATGTTGATTATTACTGTTGTGACCATTGATGTCTGAGAGTCAAAATTCTCGTAACCCCTTAATGGCCGACAACCTTTTCCCCCAAACTGAAACAAGAACCGACGTAGAGATCAGTGGTTGCGGCTCTCCACGCACCTACGCGGCAAATTCAAAACAGTTCGGATGCAGCACTAAAGTCTTCCCACAAACTGCAATGTTGCCTGATGAAGATGAATGAAGCTGGAGTCTTAACAACACCTAAAGAATATTCTTCGAAAGTTAGCAAGAACAGCCAGTTGTTTTTGTACTGACTTTTTGTTTGGAACTGCGTACATTTTGTGTGTGTAACGATCCAATTTTATTCGTCTACAAGTTAAATAAATACGGATTCAAACCTATTGACTTTTACTTTTGGACTTAAACGTCGGACTGCCTGAACGGGGAACTGACCCCACGATCTTTGAAACCAAATGACGAATCCTACCGCAGAGCCATACTGAACGGTCTGCGGCTGCCATACTGACTGCGGTTGGACCTCGGTATTTGGTTTCAAAGGTCGTGGGTTCAATTTGCCGCTCAGGCAGTCTGGCATTTAAGTCCAAAAGGCAACGTAAATAGGTTCGCATCCGTATTTATTTACGCCTTCTCGAGCCTATTTGGCTTTTCGTCCTGTGTAATTCGTCTACGAACTCAGCTCGGTAGTTTATTCGGCAATTAGGGCGTCGTTGCTTTAAAAAAATTGCAAAAAATTGGAGCCGATATTAAATTAAATTAATACCGGAAGAAAGCAAGCTTATGTAACCAGTTCACAACAAAACATGGAACAAAAACACTTTAACACCGAGTCAGATCGTATTGTCGCTTCCAACTGCTGGTTGAAGGTGCTGTCACAACACGTTCTGAGAGTGCGTTCCAAGAATTAATAGCTCTTACAGTGAAACAAGACTGTCCAACAATGGCGCGGATTCGTGGTTTTGTCAACTTCATGCTGTGTCCTCTGGTTTGTACGACAGTCGATCGTTGAAAAAACTGGTCGGCAGGCAAAATCACTTCGCCAGACAGAATTTGACGGGTTTTGATAAGGTCACCTCTTAAACGCCTATCAACAAGGGTTGTCAGGTCGAGCCTTTGCAAACGTTCTTCGTAAGGCAAATCCTTCAGTGAAGAACAGTGCCTGGTGACGGCTCTCTGAACTTGTTCCAACCTGTAAATATCACCACTGTAATGGGGTGACCAGGCTTGTACACAGTATTCAAGTTTTGGTCGGATAAACGTTATATACAATCTTCTTGTATTCGTAAAGTGCCCACGATTTGAACATTGACTTTGGAATAAAAACGTTTTCCGTGCATCATTCACAACTTGTTGCACCTGATTGAGAAACTTAAGTTGGTTGTCCACAAGGATGCCCAAATCTTTCACGACGGTGTGTTCTTGCAACTGATGACCAGACAAGTTGAAAATCAACAACCTTGCGTTTGCCAATACGTAAAATAACACATTTCTCTGGGTGAAACTTCATTTTATTTTCAGCTGCCCATTTATCTAACCGACGAAGGTCATCTTGAAGCTGCTGGAAACTTTCAAGTGAATCAGATCTGTTATAGATTTTAAGATCATCTGCATATAACACGGCAATTGAAGAAATAAACTTAGTGATGTCACTAATAAATAAGTTGAATAGCCATCCGCTGAGTGTGCCACCTTGAAATATTTTATTTTTTCCTCGTTTTTTTTCCGTTTTGGTTAAGGGCTTGAAATATGCGCCTGTGGTTTGAGCATGTTAATGGTTTTAAGGTTTTTTTTCCTAATGACTGTTCTTTACTTTTAATTGATAAATTTTAAATGTGGTTCTCTAAGGTAGTTTATATTATTGCTATTTACTTTTCTGTTAATGAAGAAACTTTGTGTTGGAGTTGAGGGGAGGGGTAGGAGGGAACGATTCTTCATCTTGATTTAAATTTTTTAGTTTCCTTCTTAAGTTTTTTTGAATCGCTACATACGTGCTGAGGAACCTTCGTAGCGGATGTATTGGAACTAAAAATAAAAATAAAAGTGCACAGGGAAAATTTGTAATTTAATCGGACAATCGATTCAAAAGTTATCGTGGATACAGGTCAACAAACAAACAAACAGCATAGAAAGAGAATCTCCGTTGTCCTACTTTGCACCGCGAGTGAGTAAAAGTCGTTTTTATAACACATAGGTTTGACTGAATGTAGCAAAGCCGTGTCACACAGGGGAAAACAATCGTTAAAATAAAAGCATTTGCAACAATTACGTAGGTTTGACCAGGAAAATATGAAGAAGTGACAGATAGTGACAAAAGTGACATCGGGTGAAAAAATTTGAAAAAATTTGAAAATTTGAGCTTTCCAGTAAAAGTGTCAAAAAATGTGAAAAACTGACCAAATTGGTGAAAAAAATATGGAATTAAAATGGTTTTTTGAATATAAAAAATTTCATGATTGTATAATAAACGAAAAATAAATTTAGCTCCACTACGGTTGAATGAAGATAAAATTCAGTTTGAGGAGTTCATTTACCTGCATTGGCTAGTGAACCAGTTTATTAATTTTTTTTCCCTAGATGGCGGTGTGACTTGCACTGCGGGTATTATGTCGCTGTTCGTTTGTTCGCGGAGATACCCAGAATGCAGTCCTCCAGCGCTCCCGAATTCGTCTAGCTACAATGTGAAAATGTCTAAAATTTGCATGCGAAAAAGTGTTTAAAAAATGCAAACGCATGAAGGGAAAAAATGAGAAAAACTAAAGACCCTCGGTGACATCATAGTAAAGATCGTAAATGATTCAATACATGCCAGCGTTTGACCAATCAGAAGTTTTATATCGCCTTGGAAATTTGTCATCAGTGCCTGCTTGATGTACAAAACAACCCATTTGCCAACCAGTGCCGTCTACGGGCAAATAATGCAAAGCAACCTCACCCAAAATCTAATTTTTAATTATGTTTGGCCTCTACCTATAAAAAGTTTGGCCTCTACCTTCAAAGTTAGCTTCTACCTTCAAAGGTTTGGCCTCTACCTTCAAAGTTTGGCTTCTACCTTCAAAGTTTGGCCTCTACCTTCAAAGTTTGGCCTCGATTATTCAAAGTTTGGCCTCGATTATTCAAAGTTTGGCCTCTATTTTCAAAATTTAGCCTCTACCTTCAAAGTTAGGCCTCTACCATCAAAGTTAGGCCTCTACCATCAAAGTTTGTCCACTACCTTCAAAGTTTGGCCTCTATCTTCAAAATTTAGCTTCTACCTTTAAAATTAGCCTTTATCTTCAAAGTTAGGCCTCTACCATCAAAGTTTGTTCTCTACCTTCAAAGTTTGGCCTCTACCGTCAGATTGTGGCCTCTACCGTCAAAGTTCGGCCTCAACCTTCAAAGTTAGCTTCTACCTTCAAACTTTGGAGTCTATACCTTGGCCTCTACCGTTAAAGTTTGGCCTTTACCTTCAAAGTTTGGCCTTCAGCTTTAAAGTTAGCCTTTACCGTCAAAGTTTGGCCCTTGCCTTCAAAGCTGGCCTGTTGCCAACTTCAGCGGTTTTAGAAGATAAAGACAAGTAGCAAGGGGAGAAACCCGTTCGACCCGAGAAACCTCCAATGATCACTGGGGGGGGGGGGGGGGCAAGAAAATGTTCAGTTTATACCAGAATAGATACCACAGCTGTTGAAGAAATATGGAAATCTCTCTCTCACTACGCTGGCCGGCCCTGACTGGCAGGAATTTTGCCAGGACACCTTTAACGGTCACTCACCACATCACCTCTTTTGGATTGTTTATTTTATTTGTTATTAAATATGATCCTGATCTAATTCAAGTGGTTCGAAAATGTGGCGCCGGACAACCGTACACAAGTTGAAAGTCGAGTAACAAGCCCAGGCTGCAAAAGCGAGGGGAAGTCGAAATTTCGAATGGAGTTCGAGTTTGATTCCGTTGTGTAAACTCGACTCGATGCGGTAACTTCAAACTCGAAATTTTCAAGTTTCGAGTTGCGTCCAAAAACTGTTATTTCCTTCAATAATTGCAGCAAAACTTATCATCTTTACCGAATTTAGCGAATCTATAGAATTAATGCGTTAAAAATATGGAGTATGGTCGTGACGTAAAATAGTTAGGCCTGTACAGTAAATTGCAATGTAGGCAACAAATCAAAAGCGTGTACGCACAAAATACATATACAAAATGAACAATTGCTCACACGAACTAGAACTAAAGCAGAAATTGTGAAACACCAACACAAGCAGAAAAAAACTACGAGTCTGCTTATTTCACAAATTACACATACAGCCACTCGCACGAAACACTTAAAATATAAAACTACAAACACAGACAAATGTAAAAAAAAACTGGCTTTATAATACACAAATTAAGTGCACACACAAACAAACACGCACACGCATACATACACAAACATTAAACATTACAAATACAAACAGCGTTCACTTTCTGACATAACCATACACTCCTTCTTCCCTGGAATTGGAGTACAAGTTATAGTTCGTTGCGTTCGAATGAACTCTAATCCGTTTTTATTCGTGTAACCGTTACACGTGTGAATTTGGACATACGAGCTCTGATATTTTTTTTTTCTAACCGGCGAAGCCGTGTTTTGTTCAGTTAAATTCTATACCACTCGTGTTTTGTTTTCGTAATATGCTAAAGTAAAGTCGTATCGTGTATAGTGTTATTGACACAGGAAAAACTGATTTAATCTGTTTAGCACATGTTAATATAAGAACGTACGACATCATCGTCGAAACTCAAATTCGACTCGCAATTCGATACTCTACATCTAAACTCGACTCGACGTGAAAAAGTTGACCTCGCACATTTTTAAGTCCTTTAGGTAACAAAATATGTAGTTTACTGTCCGGCCAGGGAAGTTGTATTGCCTCCAGGTCCGTCCCATTTCTACGTGACAAGTGACCTAAGAGCAAAGTTGGGCTTTTCCCACAAGGGTTGTATCTTATGTTGGTGGCAGAGAGCGCTTTTAGAGTACCCCAGTTTCCCAAACGTGATGTCGAGCCAAGCCAGACTAAACAACGACTCCCGCAGCACGCTCTCAACTTTGGCTTTTTTTCCTGAAAATACCACAAATTATTCAGTTCCTATCTACCGCTCTGTAAAAAAAAATTGCTCACTGCGAATAACGTGTTGTGTGTACGGGACACTGACAAATAATTAATAAGGTTTTGTATTTTCTGTTGCTCTTACAATACAATACATAAATATTTCAAAACCAGCAAACCAAAAATCAGACGATAAAAAAAGACGTTTCGGAGGTCCGTCGTTACTCCGGTTTTCCGTTTGTATCACTTGTTGACTTAAATGTTTGCATGTTGTTATAGTGCTTTTATTGTATTCTCCACGATATATAATAATAATAATAATAATATTAATAATAATAATAACTTTATTCGTAAAGAAGACGAAAGGGTCCAGAGATGAGCTTGACAGCCACTGACACCTGGCCTAAAGTAAAGTTGCACAACAAAAAAAGAAACGTACACTTTGCTTGAGAAAATAAAATGAAGCTATGAAAAATTGCCGGGTCTAAAGGAACCCAGTCGTAGAGTTTTACGTGGCATAAAATGAAGGCTTTTATCATAAAAAGAAAATGGAAGTGCCATAACTAGTTGCAAGGCTACCTAGACGTAAAGGCTTAACGTTAGAAATTCGACGCGTCGTCCAGTTAGCCACCGATTCTGCCACCAGTCGCGCTACTTACACTCCAAAAATGAACTGCTCTAACATGCGGACTGAGCTACGTGTGACACGCGATACGCGGATTTTAAACTTAAAACACTGCATTGACACCAAATAATTAAACTTTAACAACAATGGCTTCACGCTACGTACCTCTTTGTTCACTCGACGACAAAACAAAGCCTCCGGAGATTGAATTTCATGAATTTCTAGCAGAAGAGCAACCAAGGTGTACAGTCGTAAAAAATATGAGATGGAGCAACAATAGGGCAGCTCTATTCACCAAAATAGGTAGGATGGGTGCAAAGCACAAACAAAGGGTACGAAGGGTTTAACGAGCGTTAACCACTCCTGGTCATCTGCCCGAAGCCCTAAGGCCCTATGTCTGCAAAGCACTGCAGCAGCCAACAATACCATCCGAAAGGAAGTTAAATCGTTCTGTAATATAAACTTTTCAACTGCTGTAGTTTCTGTTTGCAAATAGAACGTTTCTTTATTTCAAAAACCTTGCGAAAAACTTATTTAAATATGCAGTATTAACTATTCAGTAATTCTTAGATTAGGAGAAATCGTGCAACGATGGGCGTTTATTTATTCAATGTTAACTTATAATTGTATCAGTAAAATGTGACACTGGGAAACTAGTTTTTATTTTGTCCAAGCATGCATTTTATAGCCATTCCTCAGCTGCATATAGCTTTTGCACTTTGAAACACAAAAAAAGCTTGCGAAAATTTACACGAGATAACACTGCAGAAATGGCCGATATAATAATTAAAGAATCCCAACTTTATATTTTCGCCTTTGAAACATTCTTTACAATTATTTTATTTTTGGAGGAGGAGTGGGAGAAAGCACAGAGATTCGGCACAGAATATGCGAGATGCGCTGGCCAAAAAAAAATAAAAGAATAAAATACAAAATCCACCATCATAAACACAATACGATGGTCCTCCCCCCCCCCCGACGGCACTACTCCTATTTTGTGCCTCTTTTTTTTTTTGGGGGGGGGGGTTGAGGTCAGTGTGCGTATATATTAACTGCATGGGATGAAAATAGTGTTTTTTTTAGATATTCAGCTTCCTTACAGCATATTAAAAAATACGATGTTCTGCCATCTGACACACTCTAACATCAGTTGTGCCTAATTCTTCTACAAGCAGAAACAATTTTTTTTTTAATATTAAAGAACGTGAACAGAGAAATAAAGAAAAATATTGGGTTCAAAAATTCTGTCTTTGCATCCGATTAGTGGTTTACAGTAAAATTAACCTATCAAAGCAGTAATCAAAGCCGAAATAGGTTTTCTTGTAATCGAGTTACCAACATTCCAGAAATGCACAGTTTAGCAGTTAGCGTAACGAGATTTTCTGGCCAAAAGTACTGACGTTGAATATTCCTACTAGCATACTGAACAAAATAAAAAACCTCCGCATAAATATTTGCTCAGGAGAAGAAGCTAATCAAATTTTGTGCTGTATAGAACCTACTCAGTTCACGTTTTTTTTATTTATTTACCAATTTATTGAACAAATACTAACTACTCATGCGCGTTTTAGGCATCACAGCACATTCGGAATCCACTTGGCTGCAACAAGGCAGTTAACAATGCAACTCTGAATTAACCTTCCTTCCCCACACAGAAGGATAGACTCAACCTGCAACAATGAACCTTGCTCCAGCTCATATTTTTGACGACTGTACGTGTGTATTGTAGTGTATGATACGCTACGGCGTTTTCAATTCTCATTAAACATGTGTTAAACGATCCTTTGACGTAGCAGTAAATCGTCCGAAGACTTCAAGAATAGTCACCATTACCGTAAAATAATGTTCGTTTAGCCCTGCAACACCGGTAAATCTAATAATGAGAAGATATTCGGTCATCGTGGCTGAGCTGTGAGAGAGCTCAGCCTGGTTGCTGGAGGTTTGCGGATCTGGTCGAACCCCTGGAAAGGGGACCTTGGCAAAGTCCCCACCAGGACTGCCGGCCAGGGTAGCGTGAGAGGCTACCATGCTCCTTCAGCGGCTATAGGATGTATTCTGGCTATTCTGGACAATCTTTCGGCCCCGACGATGATCGGAGGTTTCCCGGGTCGAATCTCCGGGCTGGCACCTCCCTTTACCAGATTTCTTCTTCTCTAAAAAAAATCTGGTAATGTTCAAAATTGAGCTGGTTCAGCCATACAAGCATTAATTGCTTCGGCTGACATAAGGCTCGCAAAATTTAAAAAAAAAAAAAAAAAATATCACGTTTTTGTGCATCCCGCTTACACTAATCAATGCTACGATTGGGGTTTTTCGTTCTTCGTGCTTTCAGTTCAGCGCAACGCTTGGACGACGCGTCTAGCATGCTACGTGAAACCGAGCGCTAAGCCTTTACGTATAGGTAGCTTTGCTAGCTGAGCAATATTTTAAAAAACACGCACTTAAAGCACTACGCACATGACGACCAAACAGTGCTTTAAGTGTGTTTTTTTTAATTTCAACAACGCATATTTGTAACTCTCTGTGATTTGATCAAAACTGTGTCCTTTGTAAAAAAAAAAAAAGATACATATAGATTAAAACAAAAAAGTGTGTACAATAAAAAAGGTAAAAATACAGTTAACATCAATAACGTTTCAAAAACCTAGACAGGTCAACCAATTATTTTAAATTCTTCTTGAAAACAGACACAGAACAGGCATTAACCAAATGTGATGGGAGAGAGTTCCATACTGCAGCTATTCGAGGTCCGAAGAAAAACTTCCGACAGTCCGATTTAGCTTTTCCAACAATTAACTTAAAATTATGACCTCTCCTATATCCTGTATGCGAAAACTGGGTTATCTTTATTAATAAAATCGAGTTGTCGCGTAGGATGGACGGCAACAAGACGGCCGCCACAAGACGGCCGCAAGTAATTGATAGAGCACATATCCGTTTTCATTGTCGGTCGCTCGCCCTTTTTCTTTGCTACCGTGGGAAGAATGAGCCGCTCGCCCTCTTGCTGATTGTTGAAGCTTCGTTTGTTTAATCCTCCCTTACAATGTCTCCAATTGCCTATTTTAAAATCGAGTTGTCGCGTAGGATGGACGGCAACTCCACATGCACAAAGGCGTATTTATTTATTTCACATGTACAAACGCGTATTCCAACCATTTTTGCAGCAAAGAATCATATGTAATGTAAGTGTATGGACTCCGGAACAAGGGATACGCTGAATGAGGGAATGAAGCAAACGAAAAACTGTGTTTGCTAGCCAGGGTATGCAAAAACACATAGACGGAATACACGCATTCCGTAACAAACACATGAGGAAGGAAATCGTCCCAGTGTTTTTAACGGTGCATCAAACACCACCCGTGCGTAGCACGGGCTTCTACTAGTTATTGAATAAACCTCAGAAAAAAATGGGTCAGTGGGTCAATGAGTCGAAGTTGGGTCAGTGGGTCAATGAGTCGAAGTTGGGTCAGTGGGTCAAATTAGGTCGTTGGGGCAATGGGTCATAGGTTACTTGGGTCATTTGGGTCAACAATGAAAGGGGGTCAATGGTTCATGGGTCAGATGGTTTGACGTCACCACCACCCTTGGCATTTTAGAGAAGAGAGGGGTCCTGTGATGCCTCGTGTTCGTGTCGATTGTGGTATGTAAACGATCTTAGGAACTGTCTAGCAACTAGTAGATTCAGGTAACTGCATATTTTTGTTCATTTATTACTTAAAAGTAGAACGCATATTATTAGGGATCGACCGGGTAAAAAAAAAACCGAGTCCGAGTAATTATGAATACCCACCGAGCCGAGTCCGGGTAGTAAAACCGGGTCATAGATGTTCAATTTTTGCTTTATGTTTATTATGCAGTTTTTTTTTTTACTTTGGTTTCGTTCTTTTTTTTTTTTTTTTTGCTTTCACTCATTTTCATTTTGCTTTTGTCCAGTTTTGTATTGGGCATAGTATAACAATGAACGAAAGCAAATAAGAGGACGAAACCAACTTTAAAACAAAAACTGTAAAATACCAGTAATTCTTTCTTCCAAAATTTTTAGTTTTAAACTTTACGTTATTAAATAAAGGGAAGTCAAAAAATTAAACTGACCAGCAATTCTTTGTTTCAAATTACCAGATGAAAAACGCGTGGCGCCCTCTGAAAACTCGGACGGAACTAATAGGAATGAATGTAACACGTTTTAATAGGAGCTTTTTTGAGTTACAAATTCTCCTCTCCAGCCCTCTAAATTCTTGATACTAGTAATCACCATAAGAAGTCGTCGCGCAGCTCATATTATACAATTTTTTAGCAGTTACACTCTACTACAGTTGCGCGACGACTTCTTATGGTGATTACTACTATCAAGACTTTATAGGGCTGGAGAGGAGAATTTGTAACTCAAAAAAAGTCCCTATTAAACGTGTTACATTCATTCCTATTAGTTCAGTCCGAGTTTTCAGAGGGCGCCACGCGTTTTTCATCTGGTAATTTTTGCTCATTTTTCAGCCCAAATCGAAAATAAACTAAATGGCAACTAAGCTAAACTAAATAATGATTAAATACAAGCTACTTTCGTTTAGTTTAGTTTAATTTTAAGCTAAAAACTGAGTAGAAATGTCTACTTAAAACTCATGGCGCCCTCTATAAACTTAGACGGAACTAATAGGAATGAATCTAAGACGTTTCAGAAGGGATAAACATGTTACCCACATGTTTATTGGTTTTTATGGAATAACTTTTCAGTGCTTTGTCCTATTGATCTGGCTACCCACCAATGGCAAGGTCTCGTCGAGACGATTAAAATGGTGCATTGGAATGTCCAAATCGCTCAATTAAAAAAAAAAGCTAACTCATTCAAACTTAAAATTCTGAAACGTCTCAAATTCTCCTCCCCCAACCCTGTAAATTCTTGCTTTTATATAGACCAAAAGAAAAAAAAAGAAAAAACGCCGAGCGTAATACAAAAGACATAGCGCATAAACGAAAAAAAAAAGGAAATTAACGCCCTTTAAAACTGCTAAGGTTATCCCAGGACGGAGAGGGCAATTTTACTAGGAAATACCTAGGATCTTTTACATGCTATTATCGACACGAGAAAAAAGAAACCCGGCGATTATTTTCAGAGCCGGAAAACAGATAAAAATGGAAGGCTTGAGTGTATCGTCAAGTGAGTTTGCTAGGTGGGAGGCAGCCATCTTGGTTGCGTCGTCGTAAATGTCGCAGTGGGTGGAATGTCAACGTGGGTAGTGAGAATCGGGTAAGGAGCAGGTGTTTCTAGATCCACTTTTTTTTCCAGAGAAAATAATCAATATTGTCCTGCCGGGTGATAATGCAACATTTTTTTTTATAGTTTCGTTGTGGTAACTGCAGGAGCTAACAACCTATAGAGCAGAGCTTTTCAACCATTTTTGGCCCAAGTTACCCATTTTTTTTTTCGTGGAACAACGATATCCCTGTCTGAAAGTTGAATATCGTTGGCCTGTATGCCCAATCCAGCACAACACATCGTTGTTTATTATTTGGTTTAGTAAATTTTGTTTACTTGTCTGATTTTAGTTAATAAACTAGTTCAGTTTACTGTTAACTTTAAGTTACAGTACTTTATTTGACACTTACAGTCTACAACACCGTTAAAATAGACTGCATGAATACTGATTACTATTAAAAAACGCTTAAGCGTATAAAATACTG
>JAHWFP010251449.1:22788-38424 GCA_023313725.1 Lithobius niger
GCCCTTGGGGATATTTCATGGGGGATCCATGGCTGGTTCGATTTGTACTGCTAAGCAACACTCAGCAACCAAATTTCATGGTTTTAGTAGGATATTCAAAAAATTGTGTACTCCACTTAATGATTTCTGCCCAGTGCTCTTTAATAATAAATGCTCTGCCGACGAGAATACTGCCGTCACATGAAAATCACGTTCAAAATTCCCTGGTCGATGTTAATATCTACATTTTAAGCTATAGAAATTGAAAATCGGTTCATTTGTTCAATCTCTAGGTGAGAGCAAAATTTCTAGCCCATTTGGCTTTCCGTCTCGAGAATATCTTAGTAACATTGAAATAGCACGCGAAAGGCCCTAGGCCTTGTCCAATACCTACGTTTTAAGCTATAGAACTTGAAAATCGGTTCAGTGGTTTGATCTCCAGGTCAGAGCAAAGAGTCCCAACAACAACAACAACAACAACAACAACAACAACAACAACAACAACAACAACAACAACAACAAGAAATGGCCGTACTGTGGACTCGCCGAACGGTTCGATTGTTGTCATAAAAGTTTGCAATGCAGTGAAATAGTTGCGACACGACCCCAAATACCGAATTTCGTTGCTGTATGAAAATTCTGGGCTAAACTATAGGAGTTCAAAGTTTGACTGAGGCTTACATAAGGCCTTGATACATAAGGCCTTGATATTAATTTTCACGCGATTTTTCATCCCGTTTCTTTGCAGTAAGTTATTTGATATCGGATTTAATTGAACAAAATACAACCTTGAATCAGCGTCCAGACAGTTGCTGTATTTTTTGTTTTGGTCGTTACGTACCGGTGTTAGAAGAAGCCTGATTCGTCTATTATGTCGTCACAAACAGAAGGAGAATTTTTATTAGTCTTTTACAGCAAGTGCCTAAAATTCATCTGGGAGCCTTGCTCACAACAAAACAAGAACCAGTGCACGTTTCAAACTTTATTTTAAGGGTTAGCACCAGTTGAAAAGTACTGGACTAGAGTAACAATTTGGAACATCATACTTTTTGTGTGTACGTCGGGTAACTGAATTTAGTTGTAAAATATCTAAAATTCGCTAATTAACAAAATTAATGTCATCTTCATAATGGTCGCCCTTTTCCGTCGACATTCTTTGAGGCAGAGGGATGCTACCCTTTGGCACTGCCCTTTGGCGACTTTTCAAGACCCCGGATCTCAACATTTTCGCACAACCTGATTCCACAAACTCAATGTAGTAAAGTGTCAATATTTGGAACTAAATGCTGGTAACTATGGTACGTTTTTCTTATAATAATGAGATATCACTTTGCTTATAGGTAAAATGATGCAATTTTCTTAATTTCAGTGGCAATAGAGTAAATAAAGACATCATCAAAATCGGGGAGGTTATCAAATGGAAACAAAAACTGAAACATGATCAAAAAACAAACCTAATCGTATAACAATAACAGCTAAATAAATTAGCCATCTTGTTTGGCGCTGCTTTGTATTTGGAGATGAATTAACCCTAGTTAGGGCATTTAAAACATGTGCGACCAATTGTGGAGTATGCAAGTCAGGTGTGGTACCCTTACCTTGTTAGAGTTATTACACTTAGTAGAAACTGTGCAGAGGTCCTTCACTAAATACGGGGCTGCAGAAACATGAACTATGCACAGCGACTTGTACATTTAAATCTTGAATCCTTAGAGCATAGACGACTAATAACAAATCTTTGTATGACTTTCTCAATGTCGAAGGGATTCATCGATTTGGATCCTGACTTGTATTTTGAGGTAGAAGTATACTCGACGGCAAACTCTCAAATTAAAGGCACAAAAAACGAAGAGAAACTGCACTAATATTTCTTTTCAAACAGGATCGTTGAACCCTGTGTTTACCACCGGAACTCCTCGAAGCAAAGAGTGTAAACGGTTTTTAAACGGGGTATGAAAAATATAAATTTAACTAAATACTTCAACTGTTTTTCATACACAATAGTCTTAGTCACATGATCACATTTACAAACGTATGTACATATAATTGTAAATTTACTTTTAGAGATAGTTTTAATTTAAGAATATCGTTATTGTTAAACACATTCTATGGGAAATTTTACAAACTATATGCAATTGACTTTTTAACGTTAGGACTGGAGTTAGCGGAATACAAACTTCTCTTCCAAAGTCCTTTACCCTGTTTCTGTAGGTAAAAAAAATCTTTATTGTTGAATTCATCGACCACAAAACAAAACTTGTTAAAGATAGCTAATCCCACCGAGTTATAGTTTGAAGGTTAAATGAAATACATGAAAATTGCTTACTGCTCAATTTTCAATGATTTCATTTAACGTTTGAAGTCTTATTCGGTGGGATTAGCTTGGCGAAAGAGATTGGCATTTGATATTACGACTTTACACGGCCGAAAAGCTTGGCGGCAATACTAGAACGCACAAGTTCAGTGAATTACATTTGAAAGTTCAGACCCTGACAGTAATGTGGAAGTAAGGTGAACAGGTTACAAAAATTAAGTTTAAAAATTAAAAGACGTCACAATTCCGCAGAGCACGCAGCCTGTCGCCTAAAATCACCTCATCCCAGAAATTTTAGATGGTATGAGAAATTAGCTTATATAAGCTTCCACGTATCAGAATGGAGGAACCCGTCATATGCATTAGTTCTCTTCAGCTTCCAATATCTCATACCATCTAAAATTCCTGGGGTGAGTTGGTCTTAGATGGCAGCCTGCACAGTCCGTGGAATTGTGCTGGCTTTTTATTTTTTAAACGTAATCTTCGTAGCCTGTTTATATTACATCCATATGACTAGAAGGGCTTGAACCTTTTAAATGTTAAAATTGAGTAGGTTGACCCTACATCAGATTTAGGTTTGTGTTTTGACCACCATGTATTAATTTGTTTGATAACGGCCCCGAGCTGAAGGGACGAAACGTTGTGAATTTTAACTCACATGCACTTAATGGCCTGCGAGCTGGCTGTTTCAGAAATCATCCACCCCCAGTCTCCATCCCATGTTGCAAACGGCGCATCAGAATTTCCAGCCCAGCTCACTGGCTGTTTCCTAAAACAACCCCCTCCCCCATCCCCATGTCGCAAACTGTGCATCAAAAACGACCCGTGTGCACAATTATTTTTGGCTGGCTAGTAAACGCTGATTGAGTGAGCAAACCAGTCTTAGTAATTTTGGGCGTTTTGAATATGTAACCAAGTTTCACGAATCCATCAATTTTAATCTTCTAGTGGTTTATGCCAGCGGTTTATGCATTGTTGAAACAATTATTATATGTTGGTTCATAAACGCTGATTTTGCTGGCCAATAATATTATGGTGTGGTAAATTAAGTCATATCAAAAACCAAAATTGGTAAAATGGGCCCGCCAAGTTCCGAATGGTTCGGCCCTTCAAAGGAGTGATATCAACACACCAAAACATTTGCCAAATTAATCGCGCCGCTTAATAATTCGACGGTAAAATGAAAACTAGAACATTGGTACTTTTGGTAGCAATGTTCATGTTTTCATTTAACGTCCAAAGTATTATTCGGTGCGATTAAGTTGGCGAATGTTTTGGTGTGTAGATATCACTCCTTTGAAAGGTCGAATCATGCGGAACTTGGTCGCCCCCTTTACCAGTTTTGATTTTTGATACACCATATCACTCCTTTTTTTTTTTAAATTGTGTATTAGACTCAACTCCACTACCGTACAGATTTGTAATAAAGTGCCACGTCAACAACACTTTGCTACTGCCTTTGTCCTATAGGCCGATACATTCTCAACTTACGTCACCTCTTTATAGGTTTTTCGTTTGGTTTTAATTTTGTTGTAATTTTTTTAAATTTTTTTTTTAGTTTTGGTGTGTTGATATCACTCCTTTGAAGGGCCGAACCACTCTCAACTTGGTGGCCTCTGTACCAGTTTTTGGCTTTGTTTATTTTGCTTTGTTTTTACACTTGGTTTATTTTCGTGAATTGGACGTGAATACAATTTTTTTGCAACGTTGTTTCGATTTATCGTGATACACTAGTGTGTGTCTAGGCACGCACGTCAGTATACACGTTGTCATAGTCCGAACTTTGGCCGTCCAATGAGAGACGATGCCGACAATACTAACATTGGTTATATCAATATTTTCGTACTTACGCACCCTCCCACGCCATCCTCGTTACGCCCCAGGCTTCGAACCATAAAAGGTGCTCAGTTCGTATTGTACTGCACCCATTCATCTAATTTCATAGCTGGAAGCCTTCCCGTTATTTCGGTATCGATGAATAATTACCCTATTGGATTTACCATGGGGATGAGCGGACTAGTTAGTAACTGAATGCTAGTAGCTAGCTAGTAACTAGTAACACATTTTCAACGTTATTGAGGGTCAGATTTTGCATTGAGAGCTGCTTAGCTGGCATTCCTACACGAGTTAATTTTTGTCAGGTGGGTCATTGCTCTCGATTTCAACACAACTTAAGCTTTTGTACCGCATTATTATTTTTCCCCAAGTACCTGAAATGTGCCCAATTATGCTTCAAGATATAAGACACTGACGCTATGGCGCCGCGCTACAATGGTTTACAACCTCGACAATTGAATTGATGTGATGTTTGTTGTGATGTTTGTTGCCTAACTTGGCGCGACACACTAGCGTGTGTCTAGATGTCATTATTTACAGAGGTCCTATTGTTGCCGGCCATTTAGCAACGTGTCTGCGGCCTTGCAGTGTTGGATTCTCGTCAGATCCCCGAAGTTAAGCAGCATTGGGCTGTATTGATACTTGGGTGGGTGACCGCTTCGGAATCTGGCTGTTGCAGAGATAGGGCTTCGGGTAGATAACCAGGAGTGGTTAACGCACGTCAAACCCTTTGAGCAACGTAACAAGGATTAACCTCGTGCGTCACACATTTAAGGTGATTTTTGCTTAGTGATTGTTACTTCTTATATTGTTGGGTACACGGGACACAGGACTTCGGGATCAGGGCTTATAAGGTGTAAATTTACGGCTACTTATTGTTGTAAAGAGAAGCACATCAACTTGAGCACCTAGTACCGAGTATTTTGAGTAATAGAACACAATCCAAAACCATAGAGTCCGTTTTTAATTTTTGTTTGTTAATACGGATCGACGATAATCGGTTGGCATCGTCATTAACCGATATTTTCCTTCCGATAATTAAAACACTCGGTTCTGTCCTGTTATCATCATTGGCTTCGCTGCTACAGTGCAGCTAACCAAGCAGCAAATTTCCATTTTCCACAATTTTTTTAACCAATTTTTACCATTCCACAATTCTAATCGTCTCGATGAGAATTATTGGTTGGTGGAAAAGCTGTGTTGATTAAAGGTATGCTAAGTTACTTAAAGGGCAGTTACATCCATTTTGACATGCATGCTTTACTTTTGGATCATTTACACAATAACTAAACACAAGAATTGCGGTAAGAAAACGTTACGTGCGTCCGATACCACAATTTAATTATTGCATCACCAAAACACGACACGGAGACCGCCATTGTTCTGCTGGAACGCGCAGAAATTAATACCGACTGATGTCACTCTTCGATTTCGACTCGCAGGCGATTGAGATAGCGCTCTTGGCTGTGAGAGCTCGAGCGTTTGACGGCCTTAGCTGGCCGACAGTTGTAGTGGCCAGCTAAATCGGACGTTTGAGCTCTCACAGCCAATAGAGCTATCTCAATCGGCTGCGAGTCGAAATCGAAAAGTGACATCTGTCGGCATTAATTTCTGCGCGTTCCAGCAAAACAATGGCGACCTCCGTGTCGTGTTTGGGTGATGCAATAATTAAATTGTTGTATCGGACGTACGTAACGTATTATTACCGCAGTTCTTGTGTTTAGTTATTGTGTAAATGATCCTGAAGTAAAGCACGCATGTCAAAATGGATGTAACTGCCCTTTAATGAAAATATACGTACATAACCATAATTTTTTGAGACCGATTGAATGCGATATTTTCCCCTTACTTTGAATTGCCCTGTTACCGTCTATTAAATCGTACCTCTAATTAGAAAACAAAAACGACTTTGTTTGACATTTAAGACAAGGTTTAACTGAACCGAAGTCAAAACACGAAAGGAACACGAATAAGCTTCCCTGTAAGGTTTCAGACACCACAACGCAGCTGCGCTGTTTAGTTCACGTGAAACCTTACTGCTGCATTAAAATGGCTTTTTTTTTTATAGCTTTTTGTCTTTTGAACACGGCAGATAAGCCAATGATTGGTGTTTGCTTAGTGGATTTACTACCACTTGACTAAACATCCCTGAAAAATGATAAAAAAAAATTAATCATCATGCTCATTATTAGGGTGATAACGGAAACTGCCTTTCACCTTTACCAATATCAAAATTTCATTACTCGATAATGTAGTCAATTGAAATAAAATTGACACGACGGACACAGAAGCCGTGTTTTGTTTCTTTTTTTCTTAACCTTTTTAAAGTTGCAATCTTATATTTTTCAGAAAAAACTAACTTAATAAAACATTAAAAAAAAAACCAGTTTCTTCCCCTCTTATATGCCAAGTGCTTGCTGGGCAGTCGTAATGTTTTAAATTACGTACGAGCCTAATGGTTGAGCACAGCAGTAAGGGTTCACGTGGACTAAACACTGTAGCATCACTGTGGTACTTGAAACGTGGCACCAATCGAATTTGTTTTTGTTTTATAATTAGTGATACAAATTTTAATGCCTTTTGGTATGCGTGCTTATCATTTATTTGATTCTAAATAATATACGGTATTATTTACTGAGTTTTTGTGGTAAAAAAAAAAATGATTGTTAGTGAACCGAGGCGTTTTGCTGTCGATCCTATGGATAGCTTAAAGGTGCGTGTTCGCCGAATGACAGCTTGCAGTATTTAGCGCCGTCTACCGTTATTTAGTTCAATGTAGCACTTGATTTAGACAAGCGAAAAGAAGCGCCACGAAATTTCTTTTTACACGACAAACTAGCCACGTGCCGCCTTAATTATCGAGTGCAAAGTTGGTGCGTCCACGTGCACCAGGGAGCTAGCGGTCAAGGTTAACGATATGACTGTCACTCGATGGCGCCCATCTAGCGGTTCAAAACGGTCGATAAATTGAAAAAAGCGCTTGTGATGTCGTTAGGCTTAACTTTACAGCTTGCTGTCTGGTGCAAGTGGGCGCATCAACTTGACACTCAATAATTAAGGAGGACCGTGGATTGTTTGTTGTGTAAAATGAAATTTATTTATGTGTTCCTTCGCCTGTTGAAAGTAAGGACTAGACAGAAATAGATATCGGCAAATGGCTATATATGCTGCAGGTTGTCATTTGGTGCCAGTCTCCCTTTAATGCATACACGTCCGGCGGACCGGCTTGACATTGAATGAGATCGGCATGAAATTGATTGGAATTGAATCTGATTGGCGAAGCGTACGCGTTCGATACCTAATTACCAACGATTGGTTTTCATTGTTCATTATTGTCTCTTTTGAATCTTAAGGCTGTACCGAGCATATTTTTTCCTGTCGAGCCGATACCGAGCCGATCGCTCCAAAAAATGCCTGGAACGCCGAGCAGAACCGAGCCGATTAGTGCTGCCGAGCCGAACCGTGCACCTTTATTAATCGGCACTTGCTAAAATACCAAGCAGGCTTCGAGAAACAACAAATCTTTCGCAAAAACAGCCTGGTATTACCAAAACAATGCTCCTGCTACCAAGTGTAATATGAAAGTAAATGTCCGAAAAAGCATAAAAAAAAGGTAGTTAACCTGCAAGAATTATCTGCAAATTTAGTTCCGTAATGAACTCTGCATGTATGTAGCCGTTCAACCTTCCTGCAGCAGGAACCATGCATAAATCGTAATCTTCGACTGGAATCACCGCCAGAATGAAGCTCTCGTTCAAGGTCCATCGGCTCCAGGATCGCGTGCCAAACTAGATATACCGATCGACATACCGACCATTGCCGATAATGCTCTGCTAGGCGAGAATCGGCTCGACAGCTAAGAATCGGTACAGCCTTACTTTTGATAGTAAACTATGGCTTTTTTAGGGTTGCTAATCATTCGTGCTGTAGCATACAACTGTTAAAGGTATACATTCCACCCAAGGCCACTCGATCCTCCACATCAAGTACGGCCCCAAAGTTCTATTTCCTTACCGTTAGTCAATCCCTTGCTGACAATCCGCTTTAAAAATGTGGCGTCTAGGAGATTTTCAGTTGAATATTAAGAACTAATTTAATAGCATCCAGCGATTATATGATACTTTGAACGCTTGCAAGAACCATGACGTTTCATGTGTGTGTACGTACTAATTTTTAATCTGTTGTTAATATTTACCATGAGACTCAAAAATCCAAAAGACTAATGCTGTAAAAATTAAAATTATTTATGCCAATAGGTCGCCGAAGAAAAATTATAAGATACTAGCCGAAAAATTATAAAGTGTGATGTTAAAATACGAAAATCTTTCCGATTTGCGACGATGAAATTTTTGCGTTCATTCTGTTTCGGCTACTACAGCCAAGGCCTACTGAGATAGTAGGCTGCGAGGAACGTAGCTACTATCTTAGTTGGCCTTGTATTACTACGGCGAGTCTCGCGAAACGGTGCGATGGTAACTTGCGCGGATGGCGATCTGCGCGTGGCTGTTATAAGGCAAGCGGAATGTACCTTTCGGTGGAGCAACATAGACATTAGAACTTTTGTTGAATTTATTGAAAAAAAATATTACCATTTTAGAATTTGCTTCTTTATTCATGGTAATGAGCTTGGTCATGGCGCCATTACGCTTGCCATCTTTAAAATGTGGCCACCTGTCGTCCAATAACTCTTTTCTGTTTCTCTGCGTTGTGGCAACGATGATGATGATGATGATGATGCTAGTGGCTCTCCCTTTTGAAACAGGGTGCAGACCGCCCTCCGTCACCTAATGGCGGCTGCATAGCCCGTCGTCACCTCCAGAGGAAGGATGAGAATGAATACGAGTAGACGGCGAGAGGGACAATTTAGCCGGAGAAATCCAAGTGGAAAACCCAGGATCTTTGACATGCCACAATCGACATGAGCACGAGGCACCACAGGGCCCTTCTCTTCCCGAAAATGCCAGGGGGTGGACGAGGCCAGGATCGAACCCGGACCTCCCAGGCAGAAAGCGGTCGTGCTATCCGCGCGCCCTCCTTGCCCCCCTTACGGCAACGCCAAGTCGTTTGTTCCTTTTTGAAGCGCCTGATGGCGCTGCCTTCGGCGGTCGCTACTTTCAAGCAGAGGTGTACGCTGTAAAATATTCTTCGGCGGCAGCGAATACCAATTTTTTTTTTCGTGGTGGTGGCGGCGTAAATCAGCTCGCCGATCATCGGTGGTCAGAGGCGACTTACCACAATTTTCGACAGTGGCGTTCCCGTAAAGCATGCAGATACAAAATTATAATGCATACTCATGGAGCACTAGGCATTACACGGATTTCAAAAGGCACCTAATATTTCGAAGAAAAATAATTGTCTCCATTTTTAAAGGTAAAAAGGTAAAAAGTACAGGACACAACACTGCAGAAACGTCACCAGGGAGCCGCCATGTTGGAATTGTGGATGTGAGCAAAGGATGATGGGAGTGATCGACTAAAAGATGTGGAAGGGGGAGGAAGGTTGGATTTATTAGTATTATTATTATTATTTGTTTAGAGGTGCGGAGCAAACAGTGCCACTAACAACAAAATGACCAGGAGAGAAAAAAAAACTGAATATATGATGGATAAAAATCATAAAATACCCATTGTTAAACAATTCCAGAGGATGTTACTAAATTCAAAACGCCGGAAGTGTCCTGGGAACCATAGCGTTCGTACTATAAATCTTTATTTCATAACGCTATAAATATCATCAATTCAAGCGTATGTACGCGCAGAGTCAGGATTGCACGTTTTAATATTAGTTGATACACAACGCAATTATTAACAGCCACGCTCATTTACGTGGCTGCTTTCAAAGCGCTCAAATCCATAACAACATTGATGCGACTAGTGGGCACATCATTAAGTTACCTCTGATCCGTTCTGAACTTTAATATTATTATTCGTAGTTTTATTATTAAAATGATTGTTATCAGGGTTGCCATAGTGACACACGGTTCCGTAGCCGAACGTCGGCAATATTGTGTTCTCGCTACGACACAGCGCCGCCGCTGGTGTGACGTCACCCAACGTCAGGGAGCTGAAGGCGCCATCAGCAGCAGCGCTGTGAAAAACAAAACAGCATAATTCATTTGTCGTTCCTATAGCGCAGCGTCATGTGACGTCATATTTTAGTCAAGGCAGTGATTTGAGAGCAGATTACTTAGTCTTAAAATAATGTTTTCTCCAATCCCTTATGCTGCTAGGTTGTAACTGAAAAAAAAAGATTCCACTTGCTTAAAAATGTCAGCAACTGCCAACAAATCGACAAAAATCGCGCGTTATAGGCCTAGAAATCCACTCTTAACAGCATTGTCTTCAGTAAGACACCCTTCTTTTCGCCCTCAGTACCCCTTGCAGCTAACCCAGTTAGTGTCTCTAACCAGAGATTTATATACAATAATACTAACGTCATATCACTGCCCCATAGAGCAGTGACATAACGTAGTATTATTGTATATAACTCTATGGTGGAGCCAGTAACTTCGCCAGAAAGAAACGAAGATGGCCATAATTATTCCTTTAATTTACAAAAAAAAAAAAAACAACAAAAAAAAACGTTATTCAACGGCCAATTGGGAACCAAGGTGGCGCTATCGACGTTTGCGTTTACAATTCATAACTAAAATATTCTCCGTTCAGTCTTAAAATCAGTCAGTACTACATTTTTGACATTTTTTTGTCAGCTCCTTTTCGCTACAATTTTTCACGTTCATCCACGTTTTCTCGTTCGTTCATGTGTTCCCCCCCCCCGTCTCTTTAAACCGTTAATCGTCTTTGCGTCCCCAAATACTTTTTATTTTCTTGATCCTCGACGTGAACCAATATTTTTTAATATCAAATTATCCCACTTTCATGTTGGGGGCTGAAGAATGGAATGAAATTGTAGTATGTGTGTGTGTGTGTGTTTTTATTTGGTGCCTACCCAATGAAATATCTGTAATGCCCGCAGTCTCTTTACAAATCAAATCTTTTTTATTGTGCAAAGACCGTCTTGGATGGGGAGCCGAAGGGACTTTCTCCTCCGCTTTTCTCAAATAACGTCTGCATTCTCAAATTTTGATTGCATCCACCGATTTGGTGTTTAAGAGATACTGTCAAAACAATCTCAACACGGTGCAACCATTTTATATAAAGTGAATCTAAATGCTAATAAGTTTTGTAACTACTAAATTATCAATAATTTTATCCAGCATAAATGCCAAGTTTGTACAACTTAAAGACGGGAAAGCCAAAGGCTCACCAAGAAATAACTAAATACAGATGCAAACCTATTTACGTTGCCTTTTGGACTTATATGTCAGAATGCCTGAGCGGGGAATCGAACCCAGGACCTTTGGAACCAAAGGCCGAGGTCCTACCGCTGAGCCAGACTGACACGGCCATTGGAATGGAAAGTGTTTGTTTTTATATATATGCACGTGTTAAATGCTGCCTATGGACGTTTCCTTTAGGCCGTGTCAGTCTGGCTCAGTGGTAGGACCTCGGCCTTTGGTTCCAAAGGTCCTGGGTTCGATTCCCCGCTCAGGCATTCTGACGTATAAGTCCAAAAAGCAACGTAAATAGGTTTGCATCTGTATTTTGTACAACTTGTGTGCGCACTGAATACATAAATAAACTTGTAGGCTATACACGATTCATGGAGTCACAAGTGATTAACCTTACTGAATAGGCGATATTAAAAAATATTCTTTTTACATTTAAAAAAAAATGAAAAGGAAACAGTGTTGAAAGACTTAAGAGTTCTTTACACGTTATATTTAATAAATCGACAATAAAATCAATTTTTAAAAAGTTGCTTTTAAACAAAGATGGTTATCAGAATTTATATTTAAAGTAATTTATTATTAAAAAAATTAATTTTACAGTAATCTGCAATGCAATTGTATAAGAAATAAAAGTAAAACTAATGCTAAGGTATAAGCACTTCAACGGAAATTCGACTGGGGAACCTTAGTCCCCATATCTGCCATCGAATATCGTTTCATTCTACGCTTGTTTACCCTTATTATCCCCTCACACACCCTTTTGTATTATTGTACTCTTATGTATATTTTTGTACCCTTCTATATTATTTTGTACCCTTCCGTGCTATTTTATCCTTTCGTATCGGTATGTATCGTTTTGTGTAGTTTCGTACTCTTTTGTAACCTTTCGTACCCTTTCGTACACTTTTGCGCCATTTTGCACCCTAACGTGCCCTTTCGGGCCCTTTCGAACCCTCATATTTTCTTTCGTACCCTTACTTTAATTATGGTACCCTTTATCTACTCGCTTATTTACAATTTGGTTTTCAATTCTATTTGTTATAGGTCGTGAGTTAAAAGCGTTTTAACATATTGCGCAAAAACCTGTTGGATGGTATGGACAACCATTTTTCATTCAGCTATAGTCTCGTAAATAGACGTTATTCAGCGTCAAAAAATGTGAATAATAAATCCTGCAACATCTTTGTAAAAAAGAAAATAAGTCAGGTTGCCCCTGAATGAAGTCGTGATATCAAACACCAAGCTCTTTCGCCAAGCTAATCCCACCGACTAATACTTCAAACGTTAAATGAAATAATTGAAAATTGCGCAGTAAGCAATTTTCAGATATTTCATTTAACCTTCGAAGTGTTACTCGGTGGGATTAGCTTGGCGAAAGAGCTTGGTGTTTGATATCACGATTTCCCATGGCCGAAAAGCTTGGCGGGAATCCTTAACAAGTTTTGTTTTGGGGTGGATAGCGCCTTCTTGCGCACTATCTAGCCGTACCTAGCACTTGCTTGTAGCAGGCGAAGGCATGCACAAAAACAATTATTTTAAAGATACAAACCAACCACTTGTCTTCTTAAACAGTGAGTGAAAATTCGGTAGGTCCTCGTACACCTGGGTGCAAGATGTAAAGGTTAACGATATTGTTAACCAGTTTTCATTTTTTCAGTTTTCTTTTAAGTTCACGTTTGTTCATTTCTAAATGTCGAAAGTGTTAAAGAGGTTTGGCAAAACTGTGGCGATCTAATCAATAAATACACTGTTTTATTTTGCACGTTTTTATTTTCTCTGATCCAATCAGTGATTTATCAAATTCTCTTTGAAAATTGTCTATCGTACATTAGTCATAATTTATGGAAAGCATTATAATATCGTCTGCAAGCATCACAATAACTGATCCATCATTTATGTACGTTAGGAAACATAAGGGCCCAAGAACAGAGCCCTGCTGAACGCCATAGCAAGCATCTTCAGTGGGGTTCCCGTGATTATAAATTTCAGCTGCTGATAATGTTTTCGCATATTTAACACTTTCGCTTGTATCCGAAGGGTTTCACATTTATCGAAATATATTCCGTGGTCGATAGGTTCAAATGCTTTTAGATGCGGAATTAAAATAGCACCGCAGCTTTGAATTAAAGCAGTGGTCACGATTTTCATTTAGTTCAACTAGTGCTGAACTAGGGCTTAAATTCATGCAAAAATCCTACTGGGCGTTTAAGAGGCAGTTAGAGTTATTTAAAAACAATTGCAAAAAAAATAGCAATCATTTGTGCAATGGGTTTGCTGATTATAAGCATTAGAGTTATAGGTCAATAATTTTCAGTGAATGTAATTTTACCCTTTGGAAAATGGGTCTAAGGATTTGAGTTTTCAGTTTTTCAGGCCAAATTTCACTTTAAATAACTTTTATTACTAAGAACTAGGGCAGCTCCTTTACTTATACGGCTGATTTTATAGGGCAGTGACACGAGCTGGAATTATCGTATATAACTCTATGGTGGAACCAGTTACTGGGTTAGCTGCAAGGTGCACTGGTGGGAGAAAAGCAGAGCGTCCTACTGAAGCCAATGCTAGTAGACTGGATTTCGTAGGCCTAAAACGCGCGATTTTTGTCGATTCGTTGGCAGTTGCTGACATTTTTAAGCAAATGGAATCTTTATTTTCCGATTACAACCTAAGCAGCATAAGGGATTGGAGAAAACAACGGTTTTTTAAGCCTGCGAAATCCACTCTCAAAGCACTGGCTTGACTAGAAGTGCCGTTGTTCAACCCACCATTTCAATCTAGTGCCCCTTGCAGGTATCGCTCTTGTAGCAATATGACGTCACTTGACGCTGCTCTATAGACCATTGTTGTGATTTCTCGTTAGCAGTCAACCAAGCTTTCATTAGATTGAGTTAGATCAAGGTTTAAGAGACATAGAGGCCTAGATCCCGTTTGCGTGAAAATATTGTGACTGGAAAAAAAAACATAACGTCCTCACTACTGTGCCTCTTTGTTGAAAACACAGTTATATTGTCCGCGGCCTATCTTGCGTTCGCTTCAGAACGAATACAGATATCGATTGTATGTTTTCGATAACAGAGCACCTTGTTGATATCCTAGATGGTTACAAAAACAATGGCGGCCGTCGATTAAAGCCGCTCCCTCCTGGAAGATGTAGCTGCTCATAAAATAACTGCAGGACTCAAGATACGTTGCACGCACAATAGGATCATTACTTATACAGACAATTCTAATGTAAGCCACACAAACAAACAAAATAATTAAGATTATCGAGTTTCCCACTACAAGCGTCAGTAGAATACGGGTTACCGAGATTCCCCACTGCGGACACACAAACAAACAAATATTACGATCTTAGTTATATAGATTTTTTTTTTTTTTTAAATATTATCAGAATTCATAGAGATTTGTTTAAAGCGCTTCAATTTAAAACTATCATTTTCCTCTAGCGGAAATATTCTTTAAATCGTGTATGCTAATTATTTCCTATTTCAATTTCCTGCACTTCTTCAAGATAGATTGTTTGCCGATTGTTACCCTTTCTTGCCCTCTTCTACTCGGCCATGTCAGGATGGCTGATTGGTAAAACTCCAACCTTTGATTTCAAAGGTCGTGGGTTCGATTCCCCGCTCAGGCAGTCTGAGATTTAAGTCCAAAAGGCAACGTAAATAGGTTTGCATCCGTATTTATTTACCTCTTCTACTCCGTCTTCTTTAAAGCTTATTATAAACGAATTCCCATTTGGCGTATTTTTTCTTCAAAGTGGGAACATGAGATGCTTCCTTATTAAATTTGCTAGCGATGTACTGTCGATGAAGTTTTAAAATTCTTTTTATTATGATTGCCGAGCCTACTTTGGCATTTTTTGTACTACTTGGTAACGTCCTCCTAAAAGGCTTTTGTTATCCCTGTTTGTTGCTTCTAATTTTTCTGTATAAAAGAATTGTTTTGCTTTTTGAGTTTTATGCTGAGTATTGTGTTTTTTTCAATTATCTGTAATTTGCAGTCAAATTGTCATTTGTTGCATTCATGTTCTTTTTTTTTATTTTCTTCAAGAACTTTTTTCTAGTTCTAGTTCTGGCAATAACCCAATATTTAGTCTATTCTGATTCCACGTTGGGTAATAATCTTGACTCAACCTAGTACTGGTAATAACCCAATATTTAGTCTAATCTGACTCTACGTTGGGTAATAATTTTGACCCAACCTAGTACTGGTA
>JAHWFP010251449.1:38434-57605 GCA_023313725.1 Lithobius niger
AATAATTTTGACCCAACCTAGTACTGGTAATAACCCAATATTTAGTCCAATCTAACTCTACATTGGGTAATAATTTCGACCCAACCTAGTACTGGTAATAACCCAATATTTAGTCTAATCTGACTCTACATTGGGTAATAATTTTGACCCAACCTAGTACTGGTAATAACCCAATATTTAGTCTATTCTGACTCTACATTGGGTATTAATTTCGACCCAACCTAGTTCTGGAAATAGCCCATTATTTAGTCTATTTAAACTCTTTTTTGGGTAATAATTTTGACCCAGCTGAGTTAATGCAATAACCCAATATTGAGTCTGTTTTAAACCAGTATTGGGTACAGCATCTGACCCAATAGAGTCAAATGGCTGACCCAACTATAAAGTTGTTTTCAAAGAATTGAACATTACTGACCCAAACTGGTTTAATGGTTGACCCAACTGTAAAGTTCTTTTTGAAGAATTAAACCTGTATTAGGTCAGCAGTTGATCCAAATTAGTCACAAGATTGACCCAACCTAAAGTTATTTTTTTGGAATTCAACCAGTATTGGGTATAGCAGTTGACCCAAATGGGTAATTTTTTGACTAATGTTTTGGGTTAAATCACCCAATATTTACTTGCTGACTATGGACTCTTAGGTGGGTCAAAATTTGACCCAAATTTAGTTATTTTTGACCCAACTGTTTTTAGAGTGTACATATTTTGTTAATAGTTTCCTCAATTTTGTTTCATACCGTACGTATCATTTGTATTATCGTAACTTATCAAAAAAGATCCAATCAATCGAGTTGAAATTTCAAAATAATCCCCTTGTCATTGCATTTGATAAATGCATTTTGCCGTGCAGTGTTTTCAGTTAAAACATTAAGTTTTATCCACAAAAATGTGAAGTAATTTCATTACCGGGAGCCGCAAACGCTCACCTAACGCACAATCTTGCTTTACACAATACTGCTACAAGGATAGAAAAATAATAATTTCTCTGGTTGCCTTATGCGTTTGGACCATTTCTTTACAAAATCAAAAAGCTTGATGTCAAATGCCTGTACTTTGGACGTTTTTTTTTTTAGCCAAGCGTAGACATTAAGCTTTTTGATTTTAGAAAGAAATGGTCAATGCATAAGGCAACCAGAGAATTTCTTACTTTTCTTCTCTATAGCACTATTATTAGCGTCGTGGGTCATATGTCAAGACCGTTCACCCACCGACCCACCACCGGCACCAAAGGAGAAAAAACAACAATTACTGGCGTATTATGTTAAACACTGTTAACCCTTTCATGTTCTAATTATTATGGTTATTTTTTTTTAAAGTCCCATGTGATAGTCGGGTCAGTCGCGGAATTCGAACCGGCATTCCCTTGGTTTGGAGACAACGACGGGACGCCTCACAAAGCTTACGGTTCGAGTTGGGACTTAGTTTCTGCTCCATCTTGTAGCTGTTGCCATTTGGCATGAAAGGGTTATGCAGGGTCAAGAAAAACATGGCCTGAGCACATGATTTAGTGTTTTTGTTTTAGGTTTAAATCAGTGAACTGCAGAGCATATTTTTTTTGCAGCAAGCTCTTGTAAGGGCGCGTTTACGCAACAACTCACCTTTGCATTCTCGCAGCTAGAAGCTAGAAATTATTTGAAATTCCAACATGGCGGCGGTTTTAGCTCTGCCAGCTCGCAACGCAGCGAATCAATAACTGAGTTTAGAAACGATTGAGAAAAATGGTTTCGTCAGGTGTAATTCTTTATCATACTGTCAAGAATTATAAGACTGCAAGCATTTTCTCAAACGATGTCGGATTTAGCTAATCCCGGTAGCGTCGTTATACCATGGCAACGGCACGTATGCCATCGCGATTCAATTCTAGCTGCGAGGTTGCCAAGGCGAGTCGTAGCGTAAACGTACCCTAACGCTGTGTTTTGTTTATTTAGTAAATGCTTCTTTGATAAAAATGGGCTTTGAAATAACATTGCATGCATTTGCAGACTGTGTTATTTTTTCATAGCGTGAGATGGGTCATTGACGGTGGGTTTTGTTCTCTTTTTTTTGGTGGGATTTTGTTCTTTAACGTGTGGTTCAAGGGGGTCGAGGGTCAGGTCTCGAGTGGATCAGGTGGGTGGTGGGTCGGAAAAAGTGACCCACTTCCATCTTTGAATATATAGGCATGAATGTGCCTTTTATGTGAGCTTTTGAGACGACTGCCAATATTGTAAAGCCCGAATTGCAAACTTTCATATCTATGGAAAAAAACCTGCTGCATCATGCGCCACGAAAAATTGTTTGTAATGATTTAATTTAGTGACTAACTTCAGTACCAAGGCAACAAATCTAACATTGCACCTAAAGGGGGTGAACGAAGAACCGGCCAAAACGTGCTAAGCTGGTTTGCCATTTTTTTTGGAATTAAGCTTTTTCCTATAATAACCTTAAACCTTTTCGCTACCCAGTTCTTTGAGGTGACTTTTTTTAAAGTCAGGTCGGTCGTGGGATTGGAGCCGGCATTCTCTTGGTTTGGAGATGAGGACGCTGACCACGAGCGGCTAATGCAGCTCTCTTTGCTTGGGGGTACCCGGGGCACCCTCACAAAGCTTGCGTCGCGCATGGAGACTTGTTTTTTTGGCCCGAACAGTTTATGTCCCTTTTTTTTCAATAACGTCAGTAGCGAAAGGGTGTAAAACTTTTACCGTTTTCGTTTCCTGCAAGCAACTTCCGGTTCCGCAGTAACTCTTTCGTTGCAGTCACGTGCCGAACTGGTCATATACCGGTTCGACAACTTCATGAACCCTGTTACTCATTTGAGCCTTGTGTACACGACAACGGGATCCGCCCAAAATCTCGAAAGACATGATTTCGAGAAACAGAATCTCGAACCCGCATTCTCGAAAATCACAATCTCGAAAAACCTAAGTATCGAAAAACCATCACATCCATCGAAAAACCATCGAATGCAAGAATCTCGAAAAAAAAATTAAAATTTCACTGCTTAAAATTTAAAACTCCTCAGTACGTTAAAAAAAAACTCCTTTTCGGGACATCTTACATAATTATTTAATTATTCAATAGCTTTCAATTGTGAAAGTCTGCTCAGTAGTTTAAATTCCCCCACCAATCAAAGTTTAGACTATTCAATTAGAATTTTTTTCTAGTTGAAAAAAGTTGAAATGTTCAAGGTTCAAGATTTTCTTGGTTCGAGATTTTCTAGGTTCGATAGTTAGGAACTTCAAGATTTAGGATCTCCGAGATTTTGGCTTTCGAGAATTTGGTTTTCGAGAATGTGTCCAGGACTCCACGTTCTTCGTGCTTCCGGCCTTCCCATTATTCTTATCTTCCAACTTTTCTCACTGTCAAGCACTTCAAGTGAAATGTGTCTTGTCCATACTTTAGAGGTTTTGCTGTGCTCCAGCCGAAGCCAAGACGAGCGAGACAATTTTGCTAGGTAATTCCAATTAGAAATTCCAAGGATCGTTTGCATGCCTCAATCGACACGGTCATGAGGCATCACAGGGCCCTTCTATTCCCGAAAATGTCAGGGGTTGCCGAAATCAGTTTCGAACCACGGACCTCTTGGACATGACTCCTTTCCTACTGTCCCAATTTGACCGACATCTTCTCATTGCCGGAAAGGTTCATGACTTTCAATTTTAACTTTCGATCTTCATTTTTTTAAAGCATTTCTTCTCTCTTTTAAAGATTTGTCCCTTGAATAAGTTGCAAGGAGAAACTATATATCGAGTTCCACCTTCATGGATGGAAAATGTTTTTTTTTACTGTAGCCTACTAAACACATTCGTTGTGAATGTGCAAACTGGATTGGACACACACGGCAGACTCTTGCTTACCATCGTCGTACGAACTGGAGTGCTTTCGTATGTTGCTAGCGTGTCCTAAAGCTAAAAAATTAACCCATCCCTGTACTATTTAGATGTTTGTAATATCACGTCTTCATACCAGCTCTTGACATCACAATGAATCAGTCCACAACCGTATGACGGGCCAAAACACGGTTTATTACCATCGCAGCGCCCGGAGCGCGTGCTTTCCGGTTCCCTGTCTCCTACCAACTGCCCCAAGGAGAATTATTGGAGCTCGCACCGCAAGGTGTGCTGCCCCAGAGGCGCGCATCCTTACAACTCCCCCCCCCCCCCTTCGGAAAGCAAGCACCGGAGGGCAAAATACAAAAGTACAACAATTTCCAAGTCAAAAGGGGTTAATTGCCAAAACGTACCAAAAGATTTAAAACTTAACATTAAGAATGTTCTCAAAACACCTACGGATGTCACAAAACAACAAGACATTACATCTTTTTTTACACTGGGGGTAAAGACCTCCAAAGACACAAGCCAATTTTGGGCTGTGGAACCAAACTACAACCAAAACCAGAATCTCAACTCGAGACTCACCTCTTATTTACAACTTATTTACAAGTCTTGAGCATTTTTACACAAATGTACAGGTCAAAATCGAGTTCCCCTATTTCCAATCCAAAATCGGTACTCGCACTTACTACCAATCATTGAACGTGATCGATTACAGACCAGTTCTAAACAACCAGCCTCTAAGATGACGTAGGCTACCCAAAGCCACCGCAAGGCTTCCCTCGGGTTTCAACGAGTCCCAACCATTCTCGTCAAAATCGGGCAATTCAAAAATTAATCTTTTACGTCCCTAACGAGATTCTTTCTCCAGACAGACAAATTCCAATACGCAACACCAACCCTGCAGTATGCATTCCTGACAAATCCCATCTGCGTGTGCAATACCAGCGGTGAGTTCAAATCATTAGGCCATATTTGAGGCAATACACCCACCGACTGACCAATCATTAAGGCACGTGCAGATCTCCAATAAGTCAACCCCTCCAAGCATGCAAACCCATTTAACCAAATGCGACACATACAATCAAAAGATGTTGATCTGAACCATATGATTATACCACACAGTCATAGTCAGTGAAATTTCCCTCCCTGAAATATGAATCCAGAGTTTTTCCAAGCTCCAAGCCAAATCCCATGCTTCCTAAGGTCTACAATTCCCTGCTTCCAAATTTCGCAGTGGCAAGAAAAAAAAAATTAAAAAAAAAACTGCAACCATACGTCTGATACATTCAGAACAAACCAGTAGCTTCAGCAAAATAGTTAACCAGATGAAATACACTTCATCAATTGAAATTCGGCTCGACCAGAAATTTAACCATGGGTCACCAATCGTTAAGGCTCTAGAGAGCAGTCCACAACCCAAGGCGAACTTTCCAGCCCTCACTTCATTCCACAAAAACTAAACAATCAGACGCAAATCAATAACATCACAACCTTTTTTTTTTTTTTTTATTATTAAAGAAAGAAAGATGCCACGAAGTGAGCAAACACTTATTAGTGGCAACATTACAATACAATCCATCAACAAAATAATATACATTTCTAGCAATTTAAAAAACAAAACCATCAGAACCATAAACTATATTGCATAATTTGGTACTTCTCCTTTCTAGTACCTTATAGCCCTCTTTATGTCAGAAACGATCATTTTAGCCATTTTTCAATTTTATTTTTAAACCCTATACAACTTCTCAACTAATTAACTCTGAATCAAAAACCCCTCAATTCATTTATTTATCCCCATCAATATAATTAATCCAGTAGTTTTTCATTTTTTGCTGAAGTTCATTATATCCTTTAATTGTTTTTCATGTGTTTGGTATTTTATTGAAGTTTTTCACAGAATTATATACACTATATAATTATATAAATATATAAATTAATATGTATATATATATATATATAATATATATATTTTATTATATATAAATATATATATATATATAAATTATATTATATACAATTTTGCACTACCACTCTTTATACCTCTCCACAACGTGTCACAAATCCTAAATTTTCTTTAAGTTTGACAGTTGTCCCAAATTCCTAAAATGGGCAAAAATTTAATCTTACACCAAATTACTCTCAAGAAGGTTGAATCAATTTTATACAACAGGCCAACGGACTCTTTCTCGTTAGCGAGGTTTCACAAACATACCAGCTTTAATACCAATCGTCTACACCAGAAAATCAGTGGCGGTCATTTCGCAACCTACAGGTTTCTAATCATTAGGCAACAAAGGTGCATTTACAACCCGAGGCTACACAATCATTACGGACCTTTACTTCATTCCGGCCAACCAAAACAAACCATAGTTTACGGAAGACTGGGCCATGCGCAACCACTACTCCACCAGCCCCGTCGAGCCAGCCAGCGTCAACAGTAAAGAAATCCCAGCACAATACACAATTGTGAACCTCGTAACCCATCGTATCCAACCTTACTCAAAAAAGATTCAACCTTTTGGAAAATTTAACCAAGACGTACCGCATTAATAGACAGTACCTTAAATTTAAACCACGAGTTTTCCACAGATTTAACCTAATTTTCAACAGCTGATTCGCAACAGCAAAACACAAATCACCAGCGACGACTGCATCGCATTAAAAAAAAAAACCTTTAATCCCACAAGGTCACAATCGGTAGTTGTCGTGTATCCACACGTCCCCACAGGTGCGCCTTTAATTACTCCTGACGAAAGCGTGCTTACTTCGTTCAATTTTAATTTAAACATCACCAATAGCCAAAACGCTTAAACATCACAAATTGCCAATAGTTTAAAACCACTAGAAATATCATAGCACACGCTAAAATCCACATTTCTGTTTCACCTAATGTAACCCACAGCACATAGCATCATACGTGATTTTCTCATTAGCTTCGAAAAGAAAATTCTCCCCAAACCGTAATCGGTTCAATTTCACAAACCTAAAGAAATTACACTTTGTCAGTCCAAACAGTTCTTAAATTCAGTCTTTAAATCCAGTTAATGTCCTAAATATTCTGGCACCTTTTCTCGTGCAAAACACTCAATTTCCTTAAATTCTAGAAATACCTGACTCCCCTCCCCCCCCCACGGATGTGGTGAGGAGCATCTTTATTCCTTCCGTGATGAACACAGGCAACACCTTTAAAATCCCACGCCGAAAAGTTGGTTAGCTACTCCGACGATTACCAGTCCGTAACGCAATGTTACATACAGTCCGTAGCATTCCTGTACACACATCGAAGGAACGTCCCAAGTCGTTAAGTCCAACACTCCAACACTTCGCATGCGGGAAACGCAACACTTGCGGGAAGGCTCGCACAGCGATCCTGCAGAGCGTCCACCATCAATCGTTGCAACAAAACACACGAGATTCCCGGAAAATCCAAAACGTCTAATTCGGTGGTATCAGAGGTTAACATTAGTTTCATGTCATCAGTCACGAAATTCGAAGGATTTCCATCCTCACATTCGCAAAGCAGCGGCTTAAAGCGCGCCTACTAAGCTTCACGCGTGACGTCACACATGAACAGCCCCGCGCATCCTCGCGCTCCGTCTCTCAGACAAGTTCGAACTTGATCGTGGAAAAACTTCAGAAATCGCTCAAATGTTCAAAATCCAACCAAATTTCACCAGATTTTCACCAAAAACGCACAGCAATAAAGCTCTCGCACGCTACTGAACATTTTTTCATTGAAACTAACTGCGATTTAACGGAAATCAATCGCATTTCAAACTCGAACTATAGCCAACTTGCACTCCGTGCCTAGATGTTAAATACTTGAGTCGGTAGGAACAAACACACCCTTTATCAAAACCAGTTCATCAAATTTCGATTCCAATAATTTCGATTAAACACTTCATTAAGCTTAATCAGGTTCAAACGACCGCAAGCGAAGCTGCGTCGCGTCAACCATTCAAAACGTTCCCACGCCGGGAAAAAAAGTGCTAAAAGTCCACTTTAAATTCGAATTTTTTCAAAATTCTTTTTGACGGGCACTCATTAATAGTCCCTCAAACGATTTAACACACAGTTACTTGAAGAATTTTTACCAAAAATTTTTTACATGTTCCGGGGCTCGTCTCACTACTATAGCGGTTTTCTACTTACAGTTTTCGATGCACAAAAGTTGTCGAAAATGTCCGGAAAATCCATCCAGGTAGTTTTTTCACGTTTGGGCGCCAAAATGTAATATCACGTCTTCATACCAGCTCTTGACATCACAATGAATCAGTCCACAACCGTATGACGGGCCAAAACACGGTTTATTACCATCGCAGCGCCCGGAGCGCGTGCTTTCCGGTTCCCTGTCTCCTACCGACTGCCCCAAGGAGGATTATTGGAGCTCGCACCGCAAGGTGTGCTGCCCCAGAGGCGCGCATCCTCACATGTTGTTTTAAATCTTACGGAAGCTAAAGGTAATATTCAGAATGTGAAGGAGAATGCAGTTTGTCTATGATTCTGTAATCTAGTTAAAGGGATATACCTCCCAGCGCCATTTTTCTCGATCCTCCACATCAAGTACGGCCCCCAAAGGTCTATTTCATTACCGTTAGTCTTTCCCTAGCTAAAAATCCTTTTTAAAATGTGGCGTCTAGGAGATTTTCTGTTGAATATAATGGAACTTTATTTACGAACGACCCGTAACTATATGATGCTTTGCGCGCCTACGATAACCATGACGTTTCATCTCTGTGTGATGTGCATGTACTAATTTGCTAATAATTACTATGAGATCAAATATCTAAAAGCGTAATGCGGTAAAAATTAAAATTTATTATTCCAATAGATCTCCGAAGCAAAATTATAAGGCACTAGCCTAGAAAATTATAAATTGTGATGTTAAAATACGAGAATTACTTCCGGTTTGTGACGACACGATAATGCGTTCGTGCTGGTTCGTCTATTAAGGCACAATGCCTAATGAGACAGTACCTCCGTTCTTTCGCTGCGAAGAACGCAGCTACTATCTCAGATGACCTTTGTATTCGTTTTTTGTGCGGAAGGCGACCAGCGCGAACTGTTATAAGGCAGGCCGGGTGTCCCTTTAAGAGAATGACCTTTGCATCGATGCCACCTATTGGAGTGAACTACAATAGAATAGCCAGGAGGACGCACAACAAGATAAAACGGATAATATTTCGATGCTAATGCTGCAGCATCTTCATCAGACAAAACTTCAATCTAATTATCTAGATTAGGGACACCACCAAATCACTTAATTGTTGTACTAATTGACGTTACTCTTCATCCTAACACTGCAGTACTGACATTTTGAATGTTGTAATTAGACATAAATCGCTGGAAATAATGTTAAGGAAAACTGGAAATTAGCCAACAGCGAAAATTATACACCAGAAATAGCGTAGTTCAGTAAGTCACCGTTATGCACTTTAGGCGCTATGCAAGTGATCTGGGGGCGAACTGGGTAGCTGGTTCGAATCCCGGTCATGCCACTCCGACGAAACGTAAGGGCATAAAAGTGGCTTACTGAACTACGTTATTTCTAGTGTATAATTTTCGCTGTTGGCTAATTTCCAATTTTCCTTACTTTTGTATGTTGAACATTTTGTGTGCCCTTGTGCCAAATTTTATTTTTAATTCGATGATTGTTTCATCTATGAAAACAATCCAGTTATTACTACACAGTATGTTGTAGCTATAGGTGGAACTTAATACTCTTTTGGGTGCTATCCAACCCGCTCAACAACAATCGCAAACAAAGAAAAAACGCATTGTTGATCCAAAGTTTGGAAAACCACGGGCATCCTTGGTTGCGAAACTTTTTAAAAGTTTCGTAAATCATTATGGCGACAAATTATGCTTATAGATTACGTCCATTAAAAAGTAAATTACAGGTTTATGGTGAACAGCGAGCCATTGAGAAGATGAATTTGCGTTTAAATAGCTCGCGTAGGTGGATTGGCAGAGGAGGATTGTGCCCTCCCCCCCTCCTCCATCTCTCCTTAAAAAAAAAGTGTTTTCATTGGCTTTTTTTTTCCAGGAAACAATTTTCAGAAAAATTTTCTTCAGGAAAAATTCAGCTAAGTCTTACGATTAAGATAGGCCAAAAAAAAGTGGGGAGGGTAGACTCCCTCTACCCCGTGGGCCGACTGGCATTTAAGTCAGGATGGTGATCACCACCTGGCCAGTGGCCAACGGTATCTGGAGGCCTGGCTTGGCTTGTTGCCTGCTGAGTGTCTGTCCACTCCGCAGCCTGACAGAAGACAAAATGGCCTGTCCCATGTTATTGCCGCCTGGCATGTGCCATAGCCGGTCCACTAACCAGCACGCCTCTGACTCCCCCCCCCCCCCTTATTTTCCGCCTCGTATGGTTTAAAGATGCGGGCACTTGTATGCGTAAAAAAAGTTTTTTTTGGGGGTGGGGGGGGGGGGGGGGGGGCGGAACTTGACGCCCACCTTTCGGATAAATACAAACACTTTATTGTTAAGAAATGATTATTTTTTATTGCTTGCGTAATGTATGGCGCCATACAGAAAAAAAAACCTTTGAGGAAAACAGCAAGTAAGTGGAATTTTTCTGTGAAATTTTTACCCCCTTTCGCCTCGTTTTTGGAAGGCACCACTCCCACCCCCCGGTTAGTTACGCCACTGCCGGTGGATAACACGTACTTTCGAATAATACTGCAGCTAGCCTACTACTGCAAGGTGGTAGCGTGTGACGTAACTATTAAAGATACATTCCTCCTGGTTGGCTTTCCTGTAGGTCCAGGTCCGTCAGATCGAAAACCCAACAGATAGAATGTATCGCATGGCCCGTCAGATAGAAAATGTTCGACCTGACGGGAAAATTTATTTCTACCTAATGGGAATTTTTTTTTCTGCATAACGGGAATTTTTTTCTATCTAAATGGGATTTATTTTCTATCCAATGAGATTTATTTTCTATCTAACGGCATTTTTTTTCGATATACAGGCTGCACGTACAAACTGTCGCAAGAACTTTTTCTCCGTCCGTGTTGTGAAAATTTGGAATGCTCTCAAGGAATCAACTGTTGAACAGTCCACAGTGCATGGATTCTGTCGTGTGTTAATGCTCGAAAACCTAAGAGTCTTTTTGAAACGCCCACCCACAGAAATTTTATAAGTCTTTCTTTTGGCTTTATTGTTCCTTTAAATCTAGGCTCGGTGTTGGTGGTTCAGCACCCTTCCGCAGTCCTTCCACGTGTTGGTGGTAAATTGTATAAAAGGTTGCTACAAGCGGCGGAGACGCTCTTTGCCGGCTTGTGGGACAAATTCGTTTATTCGATGTCTCGTAAAAATTCATGTTTGTAAATGTCGTTGAAGGAGAAGAAGTAAATGCACTTATTTTTTTGCAATCAAGAGTCGACCATTGAATTTCTGCTATAATAAACAGAGGTTCAATTTTTTTTATGGGTATCCGTTTATAGAGTTTCCGTTTCCGTTTTATCTGAAAGACTTACGAAAACGTGAATAGTGGATTTGCACACAGATGAGACTCCTATGACGTCACCTCCTCCGGCATGGCTGCCTCCTACCCGCAACATGGACGCCTCCCTCGTTTAATCCTTGCCCTGAGCCGGAAGTAAGTTTGCAAAGGCATTCATTTTCCTATATTTTCCCTTGTGAGACCCGGGATTGATACATTTACTCTTAAGTCTAACCTATGCAAATGTCGCAAAAGCTATTTCGAGCAGGACGCTTGAAATTAGCGAAGAGGTACGTACTTTTAGCTTTACTTGTGGCAGTGCGTTCTGGCTTGCGTCAAACTGATACTGTTTATCAACGACGAACAGTACTTAAAGAAAATAACCATAAATTTTCTAGTGGACCGTAAATTATTAAACATCGGTTTTGTCCTAATGAATATTCGTTTTCGTCGTTACCCCTATTGCTCCGTGAACGAAGGTTTTTATAGCTTTTTCATTATGCCAGTATTAATAAAATTAATATTTATATGTATTAAGTGAAATGATGCTGAACGGGGAGGCACCGAAAAATTGTAAACAATTAGAATGCAACCTGACCAATAAGTTAAAATTGTAACCTTCATTAGTAAACACTTCAGCGAACACCACCGAACAAGGTCGAGTGGAACGATAGCATATACGAAGGATGGTCATTCACCAGCTCATTAAGCCGTTTTCCTGCCAATATTTTCGCGTGACGTCACTGGCTCCGGCCTGGTTTGACTTGTGCGCGTGTGCGTAAGCTGTTGAGCTGTATTGTGACGTCATTGGAGGCAGCAAAATCAACAGCCAATGGAGAAGTAATTTGCAAAAAGTTCGGAATAGACCCCCCTGACCACCGTTCATCTTAGGGGCCGAACGATTGGCCAGAATAGTTCCCACAGCCGCTGAAGGTTCATGGTTACCCTGGCCGGCAGTACTGTCAGGGACTTTGCCAAGATCCCCTTTCCAGGGGTTCGACCAGATCCGTAAGCCTCCTGCAACCAGGCTGAGCTCTCTCACCGCTCAGCCACGATGAGTGTTTTGAGTAATTGTCCCTAATTATTATGAAAACAGACGACAGCAAACGGACGCTTCTTAAAATAGTGAAATAAAACAAGTAGACCTATGTAAAGTGTGGTACTAGCAAATTACACGCCATGTGTGTTCCCGGTATTTCGCTCTGGTGTCATTTTTTAATTTGTAGCTCATGCAACATAATTAATGAAAATATAAAAACAAATCCGTGACTGCAACGATCTGTACAATCAGTCGTACGACGAAACTACGAGTGTAAAGCACAAGCGATGACAAGCAAAGTAACGGTCCTCAAGTTGAAAGCCGGCAAAGTAACGTTCCCGAAGAAAGTAACAGTGCGAAATCTGCTTACTTTGTCAGTTCAACCCGTTAAAACTAGAAACCCGTCGTTTTTCAATCAACCTACGCACCAATTAAAAAAAATACCTGTACGATACATAAGAAATAAAAGCCAATAAAAGTAGACAACATAGCCGAACCGAACCGAAATAGCAAAGTAAAAAATAAAAAAAATAAATTAAAAGTGGCCAAGTTGCCTTAGGCCGCTAAAAATTAATTAAGTGGTTCTCAGGAGTGCTACTAAAAAATTGACGCGATTGGGCGGAGTTTTTTTTTTTACGTTTTATTCGTGATTTTTCAGATGCTGGCGATGGCTTTTTTTTTTTAGCCAAACAAAACGAAACAGTAGCTTACATTTTGTGTGTGGAGTACAATATCTACGTTTTAATGCCAAAATCTGCGTGCAAAATTTGCACATGTGATGAAAGCCTTTCTTCAGAGCAAAGTTTTTAGTTGTGACATATAGGAGAAGAAAGTATTGGGATGGGAAAAAAACTCCCTGTCTGCTCATATCAACGCACTCTCTGACGTTTCCATGGCAACCCGGCTGGTTAACGGGAAGTTAGCTCCGCCATATTGGTTCGTCGCTTGATTTGGCCGAGTTCGTCATTCGTTATTATCTATTTAATTACTAACAACTGAATGGTGTTTTTCGATAGAATTGCTGTCTAACTTTCATTGTGCTGCCATGCACATGCACATGCCACATGCACACATGCCACATGCCACATGCAATGATGCAGGCTCTATGTAAACTACCCGAACACGATGCTGTAAACAGTAACATCACAGCGGTGCAACTAATTCGTTCTCCGTATGTAAAAGCTAACAACCATTTTTTAAACCAATAAAGGAAAATCATATGGCTTGACACGTTACCTGAACGGACGTTTACAGAAGGAATTGAAGTATCGCCCTGTGCTAAACTGAACGATGTAACTTGTGCAGTGTTCTATATTAACGCCGAAGTTTATTGCGTGAAAATGCGCTCTCCAATCGTCCATTCACATCCGCTATTCGTGTATGGATGAAGCGCTCAGTCGGTATGCGCCCATTGCTATTAATGAACACACTACAGCGCAGGCGCATTGCTATGAATCTACTTCCGGCGCGTCCTCCTTTGATCAGAAAGGATACCGACGCGTTCGCGTTAAGTTTCTTTTCCATCCCAGCCCAACACTTTCTTCTCCTATGGTTGTGACATGCCCTTGAAAGATCCTTAGATTCGTTTCTAGGCGATCATGTGAATGGAGCAAAGAGGTGATGTGGCCATCGGCTCCAGGTAATGTTTGGTGAAAGAGCTGATGCGTGATCGGTACTTTTTTTTTAGACAATGTCATACAAAACGTTTCATGCTCTAAGGAAAAACCCATGCGTGGGCTCCTGCGAACCATTTAATTAACTTTTAGTGGCCTTAGCCTGTTTTGTTCTGGTGAACATGGGTTTCTGAATTTATCCTTTTAATGACTTTGATTCCTTAGTAAATATTTTTGTTATCATGTACTCTTGATAACGACTCTCTGAGGTGACTCGAAACGTCGAGTGAAATTGTTATGGTGTCGACTTCACTGGATTTTGTTCCTCATGTATTGTTTGTAACATTGACGTACACTACGTAGATGAGCGTTACTAAATACCAGCCGGAAAAGTCTGTGAACAATAAATTGCTTCCTTGTTCTGCCTGTTGATCGCAGCGAGACGACGCGGTATGAGCGAGCGGCAAGAGCAATTCGGCTAGTAATGTAGTTATAAAGGCTATAATACATTTGAAATGATTGCTTAATCTGTCTATATACGTTTTGTGCGTTCCTTAATAGTAAAACAAATTTATCATCAAGTGTGCGGCAAAATGCTGGTTTGGCAATTCCGTCTGCAATGGATTCCTATCCGACCAGAGCCTTATCTGTTGGGAGGGATTCCTCCCTCCAAGCTATGTTGCTTTCTCCTATCCTACCATTTAGGGAAAAGCAAACAATTATGCGCTTTCCAAAATGCTTATGTACTAAAGTGTGCGCAGCCTATCTTGAGTTCGCTGCAGAACGAACACAGATAATCGATTGTACGTTTTTGGCAGCAGAGTGCCTTGTTGATATCCAAAATGGTTACAAAAACAATGGCGGCCGTCGATTAAAGCCGCTCCCTCCAGGCAGAGGTAGCCGCTCATAAAATACTTCCAGGACTCAAGATACGCCGCGCACACAGTAGGAAGAAAACAAAACGCATGCTTTGGGGAGCCAATTTTGCTATCCGGGTTTGACGATTTCAGGAGCGCTCACCGGTAAAATATTTTGGATGGTCTTTGACAAATTCAGCTTAGGGGTATGGGGAAGAATTGGGATCCCCTCAACGGAAGTGGAAAAATTTTTTCGGCACTTTAGGACCCGAATATATTTTTCAGAGCATGGTTTTTAGAATGCGTTCATGAGCTAATTTTGGCAGTTTCAAAAAAAAAAAAAAAACCTTTCGAAATCTTTAAAAACTCCAGGTTTTGTGAAATCTCAGTTAGGATTTTTTTTTTATTGCTACGGAATTCATTACAAGTTAATCGTAGTACGAGTCCAAGAAAAAAAAAACGCCAACACACAATAAAAGCTTTGTTATGGGTACTGGAAACCACAAACAAAGAAAAAAAACAGCCGCGTGTTTAGAGTATAGTAGGCTGCCAGCCAAGTTCAATTGTGACCTATCGGACTTGAAAAAATAAAATGGTTTCGGAGTAGAGCTTAATAGGCTTTATAACCGATTCTTTGCTTTAAAAAAAAATTAAATAGCTCGTAGTAAAAAAATTTTATTTACTGAATTAATGTAATTGTTAACGTTCCCCGGAATAATTTAATTTCGTACTAGTCCGTATCTTTCAAAATTATGCAGTACTTGCTTGTTACGAACCGTAAATTTATGGGATTTGGGAAGAAAATTTGTAACTCTAAAGTCCCTATTGAAACGTGTTACAGTCATTCCTATTAGTTCCATCCGAGTTTTCAGAGGGCGCCACGCGTTACATATGGCAATTTTTGCTCATTTTTTAGCCCAAATCTTAAGCAAACTAAACTACAACTAAGCTAAACTAATAATAATTAAATACAAGCTAGTTTCGTTTAATTTAGCTCAATTTTAGGCTGAAAACTCAGTAGAAATTCCAACATAGAACTCATGGCGTCCTCTATAAACTTAGACGGAACTAATAGGAATGAATCTACGACGTTTCAGTTGGGGGTCTTAGTCACAAATTCTCCTCCCCAGCCCTATAAATTCTCGGTAATACTAAATACGAAATTCATAGCGCAACTCTGTTTATTTCTCTTTCTTAATAGCTAATTTAAAAATGTTATGTCTTTCCGGAATAACACTAGCCTACTCAAACTAGCCGTTTCATATCACGACTTCAAACGATGAAAATTGGCGGCAAATCCGTAAGAAGTTTTGTTTCTGCTTTAAATGGGACTGCCTTTTCAATCTTGGCGGCTATGGACCAACAAAAGAAGGACTGCTGTGAATAAAGTAACCAATTAATTTTAAGCTTTGCCAATTACGTGTAATTTTCGCGAAGTCCCCTTCCCGCAACCCCCGTCGGTACTGCCCTGCATTGACTAAGCCAAACTAGAGTTAAATTCCGGTTTTAAAGTAGTTGCCATGATTGTACCATGTGCTGGCAGGGCTGACCTGGGAGTAGGGGATTGGGGTTGGGGAGAAACTGTGGCTTCTGTCCCTAGGCCCGCGCTGCAAGGGCGACCAACAATTCAGGCTAAAAAAATCATCAAAACTCCGGTGTTTATTTTGAAAGACGTAACACCACGACTAGGATCAACAGAGGCTTTAGTACAGTTTGGAGTTAAAAAACTAGAAAGTAAGTCCCACCCAAAATAAAAAGGAAAAACAAGATGCACTACACTGCGTCAGTAATTCGACGTGTTGCTTGGTACATACATTTTAGGCTAACATTTTGAAAATAACACGTGTAACGCTGACGTCACAACACTGTGTGTACTATGGACGACGGTTTCTCGTTGACAGACCTCGTTGGAGGGTACCACTTTGTTTTTTCTAATTACAAAATCTGTGAAATCCCTAGTGTTTTAATATTTTACACTACAACTGTCCCACCCACATACTTGAATTTCGTCGGATCAGAATTGAACAAATGTGTCTGGTTTTTGAGGAGATATCGCTGACGTAAATCGGCTACCCCCGTTTTTTGGCCACAACCGCATTAATTCGACGTGTGACACGTCGAATTAAAAAAGAACCATTGGTCATGGTCACCTATAGCCGCCCGAGCCAGACCGCCTCTAAATACTGTGCGAATCCTAAACAAACAAACAAAAATAATAACACGTAGACATAATCTCGTTTACATAACCCAATGCAGGCTTGCTACACTGCCGAAAACTAGTTGAAACCAAAACTCAAGACTGTGTAAAAGTGATGTAATGAAGTTTTGTAGCATTTCGATTAAGTGCTAAGCAGGTCTCTATCTATTGCATGTCCAGCTTAAAACAGAACGCACGACAGAAGAGCTTTTTGAGCATTTATGCGTCAGTAGAACGTATTATCGTATTCAAGGATATTATACATTAACATCATGCTTTACAAATTTTGGCTATCCAGTTAAGAGTTTTTATCCGGTGATCTTAAATTTCCACTCCTTATACCACAAAGACTTGGAACATTTCGTTAATATTACAGCATTAAGCCAAAGGTTCAGACCGAAAAGGTGAAAACAAAGTAGAGAGACAAGAATTGATTGTCTCACGTCACCCTAATAAAATTCCCCCTCCCCCCCTAATAAAATCCAACGGTACCACTATTCAGTTTTAGGAAAAAGCAGTGTATATGTGCAGTGTACAATATCGAAAAAGCTCAAAGGGAGAGTCAGAAAATTAGACTTCAAAGTATAAGGGAACAAAGTAAAGGAACTTTAGGATTAAACTATAGTCTCCGCCAAGAAAGAAGTCCAACGCGTTTCAAAACAGGGGTATGCATTGTGCATGCCGACTGTTTCGTTTACCTTGCAGATATCCGCCATGGCTAAGCAGCCAACGTGTGCTCATATACCAAAGCTGCTAGGGCCATAATTTGGGCTAATCATGCACATCGAGCAAAAAGCTTGAAATTTGACATGCAAGTAATTCTTAGAAATAGAAATAGATTCTCCTTGACTCGTGAAATACTGAAAAACGTTCCAAATAACACCTCTAGCTTGACTGTGGAGAGTTTACTCTTTCTTGTTGACACGAAGTTGATCGGAAAGCGACGCCATTGTTGTTGGTCTAAGAGCGTTGCCACGACGACGCAGTTATAGAGTATAGAGGCAAGGCGCACTTTTTTCCATGAAAGATTAGTAGTCATAAAATGACCATATAAGGAAAGTCTTCTTTCCTGGCGGATAGTATAGGATTGGTAGGGTTCAGAAGATTCAGGGTTGCAGTAAGAAAAAGGCTAAGGGTAGAAATTCTGGCCAACTGACGGCTTAATCAAAAAAAATGCAGGGGGACCCTAACATACCAAACCCTAACTGGAGAGGGCCAGCTGGGTGGCTGGTCTGAAGACTAACTGATTTTGCATGCTGGCCCCGTTTCTTTTATATGTTTTGGTGACCCCTGACAACCGCGAAATAACTAGTGTATTATGGGAAATGGAAACTTCTAGAAGGTTCCAGAGGAGGAACCGGAAATGAAATGACGAGTTAATTCATAAGCTCACCCATGTAAGATTATGCAGACAAAGCCATGGGCCCCAGCAAACATGATAGTACACAAGATTTGGTTCGCTATATACTTTCACTCTAATTTTCTAACTCTTCCTTTTTAAGCTTTTCAATATATAGTGTTTGCAAAACTAACGTAGGTATGCTCGAAATCTCTAAGAATATTTAGTTGGCGAATAACTAAATATAAACAACACAAACCAACTTCCGTTGTCTTTTGAACTTAACTGTCAGATTGTCACCGCAGGAATTTGAATCAACGCCCTTAATTCCAAAAGACAATGGGCATAGGTTTTCCTATGTATTTATTTAATGTAAATCGAGCCCGTTTGCTTTCCGTTTCGTAATTTTGGCAATCCCTAGTAACCTTTCACGCCTGCTAATCCTGCCGAGTTTCCTTCGCAAACTTAAACTTTCCTAAACCAAGCACGCTTCAGTGACATCAAGCCCAGGTCCAAAGAGAGACATTCAGGCGTGTGTTTTCCTTCTTTTGGCTCGAAACATCTACTTTTACAGATCAGTCCCTGCGAATGTTTGCCAATGCGAAACGAACAGGTTTAAGGGGCGCCAGGAAAAATAGAAGCGTTTGGCCTTGGCTGTGGCCAGCATTTCCCTGCCCTCTCACGGGAAATCAGGCCCCGGCAGCTGCAATCCAATCACCAGGCCAGCGTTGACTTTAAGATGAAGGTAATGAAATTTTGTTTGTATTTACTGGTGCACGTGTTGCCCAAATTATCGACCCGCCCATCACAAACAGAAGCTAAAACACAACGGCCTCACTCTCGACCCTTGCCAAG
>JAHWFP010251450.1:6745-24342 GCA_023313725.1 Lithobius niger
CTTGAGCTTAGCCTCAGGGTGACTCAACAATGAATTACAAACCCCAAAAATTGTATCCACAGAAACTGACCAGATCTAGCTTAATAAAGCAACTATTTTTCGTCTTCCACCAGTGAACGCTCACTATTAAGATTGAAAAAAAAAATGTATATACATACATTAAGTAGCGTGCAGAATATGCCAAACGAGGTTAGCGGGAAATTTCAGAGAATTCACTAACTACATAGGGAGAGGCTGTGGAAATTTGAAAAATCTGTAGTACAATTTTGTGGGAAATTTTGTCTAGTAAGAATTGTATGGACCCCTGCACATAACCAAGGGTAAGTCCATATTACCCTTGATGGAACAAATTTTCTTGTACGACAGTAAGTACCGTACAAGTTTCGTCTAGCTTGTAACCAGTAGTTGTATTGTTTCTCATTTTACCATCAATTCACCATGACAGGAATGTAAACTAGGTAATTATAAACAACACCCCCCCCCACCCCACCAGTGGTTATACATGAGTGAAAAAAGTTAGGTAAGCTAAGGAGCAAAGTATTTCTTTTTCTCTGAAACTACATGGTTTGATATTTAGCACGATTCTAACATACAGCAACGTTAAGACTGCATCAGATTGATGTAATTCTGGTAATTAATTTGTAAAGATGATTAATCTAATTATTACAGAGGAAAGCAATTAAATAATTATGACAAGTCGTACAGTAATACTTGTCATTGCATAATAATTTTCTGTATTATGCAATGAACCAGTAATACAGTGAATTACATCAGTCTTAAGCTTAAAACTATTTTTTAAATTCAGTAATGTTGGCATTATAACCACCTTGAATTTTATTACTTGCAGGGCTCCCAGCCAACTTCAATGGATAAAGAATAGGAAATATGGATTAAAAATAGGAGCTTAATAGGAAATCAAACAAAATTTATAGGAGGTTTATTGGAATAATTAGCCTGGGTGCAGTGGGTTACCACGGCTTTTAAATTTGTTTGTCGAGAACAATGTTGTTGTGTACAATAAGAAAAATGTTAAAAAGCACTTTTGAGTACACATATACACAGTTGGTATACAGTTGATTGGCCGCTCGCTCAACTATTCACGTTCCATTTTCGAACCAAGCTGCAGCGCTATGGAGGGGTAAGATTGAAGTTCATTTTTTCCAATACAAATAACTGTCGTTGGAAGGAAACACGCCACAAACAGGGCAATATTTCAGTTTGGATCAGAAAAATATAGGAGCATTTCATGATTTATAGAAGCTTTATAGGATTCCTATAGGAAATACAGGAGGACTGGGAGCCCTGTATTTGATTTACAGAGAGGATGCATAACAAAGGTCCATATGCTAATCTTGCTCAAATTGGAATTAAGGATGTAAACGTTAACACGTTAAACAAAGCAGCAAGTTAACTAATTAGTAAAGCAACAAGTTAAAAAAGCAACACGTTAAACAAGCATCAAATTAAACAAGCAACGAGTTAAAAGTAGCCAGTTCAGGAAATCACGAGCAATGAATTTAAAGTAAAATAGTTACTGCACAGTAATTCAAAGTAGTGCACCTTAACTTACAATGTGTTGCACAGTAATGACAAGATGCTTGACAATCTATTTATAGAGCAAAATTCTCCCAGCGACGAGGTGGCAGCAATTTGTCAAGTAAAACGTTTTTGGTCAAACCGATTTTTGTATTGTGCTAACATCACAAGTAAACCAAGGATAACACGTAACACTGGGCACAAGCATTAGGCCTACTGAATTTCTTTTTAAGATGCTGTTCCAACGTATGCGGATTATAATGCGAACTTGGGGAATTTTTCAACTCCAAAATTCATCCCCCCGAAAGGCATTTTGAAAGACTTGCATTTCATGTTAAGGCAGCCCAGTCATCGAAATCACATTTCAGGCATTTTTCAGACTGACTAGTTCCCTTTTCCACTCCCATTTTTTAAGCTTCGTAATTCCAGTTTGCATGCTTCGCAATCGGATGGGTAAGTGATCGTGGCGTAATAAATTTTAATGAAAAATTGAAACTTTTACTAAAGATTTGCTAGAATCAAAACAGTCTAAATTAAATAAATTTTCAGATAAAAGAGCCTTACAAACCCTAGTTGACTGTAGATCTGTAATGCATTGCATACGATGACGTAAGCTAAAGTTTAAGCTCAATAAATTGAAATTTAAATGGCCAGCAGATCACAGCATCTGGTGTTGTTTACGTGGCATCAGTTACAACCCCCCCCCCCCCCCATTCGGCTTCGTGGGTTAGGCTGGATTGACATCTAATTTGCCGCCATTACTCACAAAACTTGCAGCATGTCACTCACACGCTCTTAAAATTCATTTCTGAAAAAGTCGTACTTTCCAAGCGTCATTCTCTGCAACTTGCACCACATGATAAATCTGTTCTAGCACAATAAACACCTACTTTACAAACAAATACTTAACAAGAGCTTGGCCACCGTAGAACTGCATAAAATTATTCTTGGCTGCGGTATTCTTTACAACTTTCTATTTAACTTCGCACATGATTAAGGTCAAGAGTATGCGACACGCTTTACTTTTTTTACGGTAGCCCAATCCATATATGGATGAAACTGTACAAGTTAATTACTAAACAAATGAGAAAAAAGCCCCTCTAAAGCGTCACCAAGTCGACATTTGCACAGAGTGCCTAACGAGAATACTGCAGTGAACATTAATGACTCTTGCCCGCCAAACCATATTCTAATCCTTAGAACTCACGAATTATGAAAACACAAAACTGAAACTTGTTTTCTTTGATTTGCAAGCAATTTTTTTCCATATATTTCACATCTATCTTTTTTCCCTATTATTTTAATAACGGGAGTTTTTAAAACTACGCTGCAAATCTGTGCAACACACACACCGAAACGTTCTTGCTGTAAAAAAATACAGCAGCTATACCATAACCCCTTCTGATAGTAATCCACAGTAATACCTAACATTTCGTTTAAACTTAGCTTTTACTGGTCAACGACCTAAGAAATTCGCTCATTATGATTATGATTCTCAGGGGTAAGGACCCGTACTTTGTGCGATTTTGCAATTTCGCAAAATGGGCAGATTGTTTATCCAGAAGAATTTTACCTCATCTTTGAATAGGGAGTTGCACACCACTGGCTGAAGCCAAAAACGAAAACTTGCAATCGCAAAAACAGCAATTTCCCCGCAAAATTCACAATTTTTGTTTAAATAAAATTTCAGACTGTTTTTTATTAAATTAATAGTCAAATAAATTTGTTTACGGTAGTCGTTTTTGAAGTGGAAAATGGAATTTAGGTGAGGGCCTTAATTTTTTGTTGCAGAATTCACCAAATATCACAATTGAAAAAAATTGACATTCGGTCGTCTTACTTTGGCTGAAGATAGCAAATTAACACTGAACCAAAAAGTTCAAGTAATTGTCCACTATTTTCAAATTTTCGGTGGTCTTGTCCAGAAAACAGCACGTATCACCAACAATCTCTTAAAACGATCACAATATTTGAATTTAGGGCACATCACAGTGGGATTTGGAGTAGCTTCATTTGCTGGTGACAGCTACACCTTCTTTAAGAGGTATTAGTAAGTCTTGCCAATGTGCATAAAGGGGGCGAGGGATAATCGTCTAACTGAAAAATCGCATAATTGGAAGAACGTATAACAGTATAACGGAAAGTCGTCTAACAGGAAATTCGTATAATGGAAAATCGTCTAACTGGAAAATCGTGTAATGGAAAATCGTCTAACACGAAATGCATATAATGGAAAATCATCTAATGTCCGTCTCGTTCGCGCTACCGCGCTCCCTGCGGCTATGCATATACCACCAGAAAACGCAGTTAGACGTTTATCCATTATACGATATTCCGTTTAGACGATTTTTTACAGATTTTTTATTTATGCAGATATTAGACAATTATTCCATCAGATGATTTTCCACTTAAGACGTTCGTCCGACCCCCCCCGCATAAACATCTTGACATACTGCAAGATCTTCCCGTAGGACAGTTTTGTACGTTCATCAGCAGTACAAATTTCTCTTGGTAGTGTAATTCAAAGGAATTCCACACCTGTGGGCCCTGGAATCCCTTGCGATTACACACTGGCAAGAGAAATATGTACAGTAGGCGACAACGAGTTTGTCCATGCAACAATGGAAGCTTCTAACAATGAAGCTCGCACTTCGTGGACAGAGGAGTACGGTATTACTGTCAGCGCTTGAGAAGCAATAGTCTTTATGCAGGTTACCATGGATTACTAGTGGTAACTTTATGGTTGTTCAGAAAACAATACGAAATTCACGTATATGATTAATTTTTTTTTATTCTTTTCTTGCCGACAAAATCCCTTAAACAATAAACGAAACGACAACTCAGCGAAGCCTATAAGTAAGTTAATAATTAAAATGTAACTTGAGAATGATAATGCTACACATTTTTAAAGTAGAAATTGGGTTGCAACTTAAAGGAAAACTTCATTCTGCACTGGATGAATCATAAGCCATTATTTGTATGATAATGATCCAATCTCTTCTACTCACTATGTGTTTGGTATGCCGTCGAATTATTAAGCACACTGACTGAAATGAAGACTACTGTACTCAACGAAAAAAAAACTTATGTTCGATTTCTGGCCAAATAACACGGGAAAACACTGGCTTTTCTTGCAGCCCCCCCCCCACCCCCCATAACGGCTGTTTATTTATGCAAGAACTAAGAATTGATAGAGACCTGCTTACAGGCTATTTAAGTTTTTCTAACATTCTTTACAACAACGTTGCGACCATGCTGAAAGCACGGCCTCTAGTAATGTAGAATTCATTGTTGACAAACTCGTCGCATACTGTACCACTGGGAAATGTACAAAACTCCTCCTACAGGAAGATCTAGCATTTTGTCACACCTCTGCTACACTTCTACACTGCTACACCCAACTTGATGCACAGCGGCAAGACTTCATACCAACATCTTAAAGCTACTCCAAAGCCCACTGTGATACACACTAAGTTAAAATATTGTGATAGTTTTGAGATTCTTAGTTATACTTGCTGTTTTCCGGACACTAGCCTGAAGAAGGTGGAAGGATGTGACAAGGGACCCACAAAAATTTGGAAGTAGTGGACAATTATTTTAACTTTTTGGTTGAGCACAAACGAAGCTTTAATTTACAAATAACACAACATATTTTTTTTTTCAAAATTACCGTTTTTTCATCACATATTTTATAAATTCTCGTAACAAATAGGCGAAATTGTGTTAAAAAAAGCGCGAAAAGTATGGGTCCTACTCCTTACTTAGGAGTGGTACTAAGAAAAATTGATGCGTGCGTGTGGTGTGAGTTGATTTATGTTCGCGACTTGTCTGATGTGGTCGATGGCTCTTTTTTTACGAAACAAAAATTGTTTTGCTGTGGAATATAACATTTATGTTTTAATGCCAGTTTCAGCCATGTTTAGAGTGCAAATGTTGCGCACTTTCTTTAGATCTAAGTTTTTATTTTTGACACGCCTCTAATGGCTCTAAATTCGTTTCGCTGCGACTTTGTGAATAGAGCTCATGCTGACAAGGTCATCAGATCCAGGAAGTGTTTGGTGATAGTATTAATGTGTGTCGCTATCCCCCCCCCCCCCCGATTCTGGCTACAAAAAAACGTTCCGTACACTAAGCAAAAACCAACGTGTGCATGCTTGAGAGCCACTTAAGACTTTAGGGACGGTTGCACCCAAATGCGCCAATGATAATCATTGGTTCCAGTTATTCCATAGGTCAGCTTGAAACCTTCTAGCCAATTGCCGTAAAAATAAAAAATGGGATATGAAGGGCAGATCATTAAGGGAAAAAATGATACAGGTTTCATTTCCTACTTCAAGTGGGTGAGAAGCTACGATTTTTTTTTCTAAGCCAGTTATAAGCCGCTAGCGCAAATGCAGTCCTTAGAGGGTTAATTAACTTTTGGCCGCATGAACAGAATTCTTATATAAAAAAAACCTTCATACTAATGTTTACTCCCAAGTTAATACTTAAATTCGCTTAATGGTTTGCTTATTTCCACCAACAACCAACTTGGGAGTAACAGTACAAAGGCAGTGATGGGCACAAATCGAATCGTGATTTGATTCAATCGCCAATAATTCTACCAAATCATTTCCAAATCGCGAGTTGGAAGTACGGAAACACAACAGTTGCTGTGATTCAAGATTGAATCGGTACGAATTCCAATAGAATCGAATCGATTTTACTCTGATGAAGTACTCATTTCTGTACAGCAAATCACGATTTCAAGTTTTAGTTTTGCAGTACATCGAAAATCGCGATTCTATTTTTACAAACGATTCACGATTCGATTCGATTCGAATTAGGCAACACTTTTGTTTGTATTTGAGTTGGTGATTCACATTCGAATCGCAATTCGACTTTACATCGATTTGATTTGAATTAAATGCAGTAGCCAACAATTCACGATTCAATTCGATTCGATTCAGGCAACATTTATACTGATTCGACTTGAATTAAAAACAGCCACGATTCCGATTCGTGATTCGATTCGATTTGAATCCGGCAACATTTACACTTGATTCGTGATTTGACTTGATTCGCCACGATTCGCGACGAATCGCCACGATTCGCGATTCGCCACGATTCGCGAGCCACGATTCGCGAGTTAATTCGATTTGAATTAGGCAACTCTTTGTTGATTGGATTTGAGCTGGTGATTCATATTTGAATCGCGATTCACAGAAATAACGATTCGAATCGCAGGCATTGTGGGCCCCAGTGCAAGAAATTATAGTGGACCCTCCCTCTCTTTCCCCGTTCCCAACCATTACATGCCACCACACATAAACGAAAATAACAGGTAACCCGTCTAAGGACGGTATATGCTTGGTAAAGGTGTGTCAAGTCCCTGTCCTCTTTCACCCCCTGCTTCCCTTCACCCCATCCCCTTAATGTGAAGTCCCTGTCCCTCCTCCCCCCTCCGCCACCATACTCCCCTCTTACCCTATCTCATTAAGCTAATAAAATCAAGATTGAACAGTCGAAATTTACGCAATGTAGTATGCAGAAGTGTTAGAGATTACGGCTATAAATGAATTCTTTTAATTAAAGGCACATAAATCCTTCCGGTAAGTCTTGCGACCCGTTGAGAATAGCGCTTGCGACATTTACGCAGGTTAGAGTTAATGTCGCAAAATCTTCTCAACCGCTTTCTTCTTCTCCTCACTCTTGTAACAATGGAACAGTGTAGGATCGCAACAATGGTTTTCGGTTTGAGTGCTGGGATATCTCAGCACTGCTTTCCTTTTTTTTTGTTTTACATCTGTCACAAATACGGCATAAACGCCAACAACACGAATCTCCTTTCGTAGTTTTATCAATCATGATTAAACACAGATCAAATACATCCAACAACCAAAATAAAAAGTAGAGTACGAAGCTTTCGTATTCAAGAATTATTAAAATTCAGAAATGCGCTGCAACCTAAAAAAAAAAAAAGACTACGAAACTTTCGTAATGCAAGAATTAAAATTCATCACAACTAACACAGTTGTAGGACATGCAATGTGGCACCATGAATGTTTGCTTTAATTGTTTATCGTCAAATTCGCTGCATTTATCTTGATTTGTCAGTGGTTTGGTTACCGTGCAAAACATCAGATGCTGCCACCATCATATCTCGCATGAAAGAAAAACAAGAAAGTCACTGTGATGGCAACATTTACATATACGTTTGAACTAATGTCGCAAAACTGAGTCTTACAGGAAAGCCAACAGGGATGCAATGTGCCTTTCACATAAAATAAAAATTTCCAAAGCTCTTAATTTTAAATATAATAATGGCTCTGTAAAACAATTTCAAAGGAGTAACTTACTAGACTTAATTACTATTATGATACAAAACACATTGTGGCGTATAATGACCTTACAAAATTAGTCAATTATGTTTACAGTACACAGGTTTAAATCGTTGTAATTTTGTTATCTATTTGTTGCATTACATTTTTGGGGGCTATAATGACGTATTTTAGCAGTTTTTGACATGTGAAAAACTATGTGTCTAAAAGGGATTTTGACGTGACGGTGAAAACCATGGTAAAAACCGGATAAAACCTGTCGCACGTCAAAAACTTGCCAATCCTGTTTGCAACGATTTGTGTGTATTTATTTATTCACTCGTTACTGAATTTAATGTACATGATCTGGAAATATTGTGGGCGCTGCGTATGAATCAAATCGTGAATCGTTGAAACTTCGACACATTTCAAATCGTGATTCGTTAGAAATCACCAAACAGAATCGTGAGTTGACTGAATCGTAAATTAATCGTGAATCAAATCAAACTGGACTTAGATCAATTCGCGATTTGAGAGTGATTTGAAAAAGTAATGTTGCAAAACCTATCTGAATAGATACTCAAAGCTATTCAAATCATTATTTGTTTGTATAACGTTTGAGAATCGTGATTGGAATAAATCGCGAATCGATCGTGAATCAATTCAAAGACAGATTATTATAATCGCGATTTGAGAATGATTTGAGAAGAACTTGCGAGTAAATCAATTCACGGATATTAGTTGAGAATCGGCAAACCCATGATTTGATTCGATTTGATTCAGCGAAATTGTTTCGTGCCGATTTGAATTGAATCGATTTGCTGGAATGAAGTGGAGGGAATGACAATATGAATCAGTCACCAGGGTATAACCACTGAACTCGCGATTTGATTTAAATCGTAGCAGGCCTGGACTCGAACTGATTTATTATACAACGGTGATTTAACTCTTCGACGATTCGAATGATTTAACTCCTCACGCTCAGATTTGAAAGTGATTCGTGAATCTAATTAAATCGTTACTGTATTGAGAGCTTGACGATTGAAATTCAAAGATGGTAGAAAATCAAATGATTTGAAGTGAGTTAAATCGTTACAAAGATGATTCTGCCCATCACTGTACAAAGGTGCAACATTTCACTCACAAGCAAGAGGAAATTGGATCTTACCTGTATGCCATACATATTGGACCCATACGTATGTACTGGCAGCAAAAAATAACCAATGCACCGGAATAAACAAAAAACAGATCATGTCGGACGTTAAGGCGATGCAAATGAAGAATACGGAGAAGGCCTGAAAAGGACAATGTAACAATCAGTTTGAGGTGTACACTGGTCATTGAACAAAATATGTATTGAAGAAATAAGTCAGATCATTAGACGTACAAAGTTTGGTACACGAGCAACAAGACGTCAAACAAGGGGTACGTGCCGTTTAACCAAGGGCTCAGCTGGTTGCATATCAACCCACCAGCTCCTCGAAAAACATCGCTGAAATGTATACTGTGAAAATTGTCAATTTGTCATCAAAACACTTACGTACAAATTCACATCGAGTTGGACGTTGAGTATGTCCTCGATGTGAATTTTTGCTTAGTTTTAGTGTTGTTTTGATGACGAACCTCCAACCCCCCCAGACAACCATAGCGGAATACTTTGCTCTTTCAGGCAAGAACTTTCTACACTAACTAGCTGTACCCTGGCATAGCATCGCCGGTCCGGCTGCACCCCCCCCCCTCCATTTTACCTCTACATACCATTGTTAGCAACTTTCACGCATATATTTTATATTATTTTCCCCTAAAAGGACAAACATTTCACCAAAAAATGCAAAAATAGCCCAAAACATCAGAAAAATGCACGAGTTACTTAAAATGCTGTTAGGTTAACACACTCTGCCACTAACAATGGCAACTATTAGCAAGAAATTGTACTAAAATTGGTAAATCTCAAATTATTTCTTTCTATTGCATAAAATACTGTACACAACCAATTTTAATTATTCTTTTAGTAGTAACACTAGTTTACAAAGCCCATTTTATTATTGTATATAATAAACAACTGTAAGGGTGACAACTACCCCCAACCCCCCAACAAAGCTAGCAAACACAACAAGTTGGCTGACGTAGTGCACTCGCTGCACCCCACGAAGCAAGCTTGAATAAAGAAAAAAAAAAAAAAAGGAAAAACATATTTAGAGAAAGACTCATAATGACTTGGTAAGAACTTGCGAGTATTCTTAGTCCAGAGACCTCAACAATCACAGGTTATTTAATTTTTGTCCCGCCTTCATGTCAACAATGCTAAATGAAAGCAAAAAGCTCGTTGCGCCTCCGAAGTGCAACCCTACTTCTTCTATTTTACATGCCTCATTACCTCGAACAAAAAACGCCGCGGCAAATAAAGAAATAAAAAATCCAGCGCCTTCAGCTTCCAAATTGCCACGTATTTTTTGCTAGTAGGAGGGTTTACGGTGCACGTACTCCGACCAAGACTCCATCAACAAAGCCCAACCACTCGCTTGAATTAAGAGTATATATTTAGAGCAGTCAAAGATGTGGCAAGTGAAAACAAACACCGCACACAAAAACACAAATAAAAGAAAAGCTTTCAAAATTTAAAGCACACGCGTTGCAATATTTTACTTGGCAGAACGAGAGTTCAGAAATGTCACAGGAGAGCTGGAAAAAAACATTTCAATAATGGATACATTTTTTTTAAAAGAAAAATTATCCAATGCTGAATGTTTCAACTACAGCAATGTTATGTTTGGGTATTACATTTCCATCACTTGTGGTTTTTGTTACCACCCTGACGCTTATCCGTTATTTCACCATTCTTGAGTGGGTCGTCTAGTTCCCCCATTCGTTGTTATGGGGTGGGCCAGCTGACCATCGACAACAAATAAAATCTGGGGGTCCTCTTAACCCCCCCTCCCCCCAATCCAAGGGCGCATGATGTAGTTCATAAAAAGTTTGGCGCAAAATGGTTGAAAATATTCTGCTCCTGGGCTTGCAAAAATTTTCTTTCCGTGTAATGAAATCCCCCTCTTTTCAATTTCAGATTTTAATTTGTGTAAGTTAATGTTAAAATTTCGATTTGTAGCTGCTGCTTTTTACATTTTTTTTATCAGTATTGATTTAAATCATTGGAGCCCTGTTGGAGGTGAGCCCTGTTGGGAGTTGACATGACCAACGACCCTGCTAATGTTGAGCATACTACCATTGTAATCACATCGCTGTTGAGAAGCAGGCAAGGCTTAACAATGACAACTCCCACAATGGAAGAGGCAGCAGCAAGTTGGCTGGTATGTCACTCCCAACAAGGCGGCACTGACACCAACCAAAAATCAGAAAATTGGGCCGCAGTAAGGAAAATAACAGCAGGGTAAACAAAACTTACCCTGTAGTTACAGAAACTGTTCCAGAAAAGGAGGTAAAAAAAAAATGTGTGCTTAAACGACTGACAAAAACGGGCTTCAAGCAGAAATTTTCGATTTTACGACTCTCGTAATATGTCTTTAAAATGCCCGTTAAGCAAATATGCAGCATGAGTGACTTGCAATGATAACTTCTAACCATCATTTTAAACTACAACCTAAGTACAATAGAAGTTCTATAAAGTAGCAGGAAATATCTCTGTAGCTAAAGTGTTTTTAACTGTATTTAAAAAGCTTTTCCCATATGGGACTTGTAATAGCGGTATTATGGTTCACTTCTAGTCGCCAATTTAAAGGTGTTAATGTGAATTTAATTGCTGTTGTCCATGGTTCACTTTTATGTTGCTAACTAATTACCTTTCACAAGTTTTTTTCTGCAGTGCTACTTTTATTTTAAAATGTCTGGTTATTTCTATACCGTAGCTTGCTTGGCACGCCGTCGAGGCTTGCAACAAAAACTTAAAATGTCCAGCCACTGCTTAGTTACCGTACCTAACTTCTAAAAATTCATTACAAAACCACATGCCTTCTATTGGTTTTTGCAATCACCAGACACAAAATCGAAATTTAATCATCAGCAGGCCAAAGAAACAGTAGGCTGGCTGTCATGCAGCCAACAACAGAGACAAATAACTCCAGATACCAACCAATAAAATTTATTTAATGTAAACACATAACTTTAACCCATGCACTTCTAATGGTTATAATTTCGGCGATGTTTAAGATTTTACAACATTTAGATTTTGTTACGGTACATTTTCCTTTATTTGGCTTAGCAGTACTAGCTCCAACCGAATTTTATCATCAAACCTATAATTTCGTTTGCATCGGTATGTCATAGTATGTTGTAGGCCTAAATTTTATTTTTATGCCACTGACTCGCCTAGTTTAATGTATCCTGACGAGCAGCATCTTCAGGTTTCCGTAAAAGTCTGATGATTCACGAAAGTGGTATTGTTGCCCTAATACTAGCATAACTGGTCGCTTTCTCCGAATCCTAACAATAAGCAGCTTTGTAGTTCGACGACTAACGAAGGAGACGTAACTCCAAGTTCGCTGTAAGTGAAATATACTGTAACTGTAAAGATCTGTAGTTTGTGTGTCGGTGACCAATCAGTGACAAGTAAAGCTTCAATCTGTATAATTACTGAAGCAGAAAAAGTCCACTGTCGTCGTCTCAGTGAAAGTCGGTGAACTTTTCAGTAAAGTCGAGCAAGGTGGTCGTTTTGCGAAAAGAAAACAAAAATATTCACTGTAAGTCAGTTGTGATTGAACGATTTTAGTAGCAGCAGTGACTACTGATAAATGCTTCGGATAAATTCTCACTACCTTTAGTTGTGATAGAATGAATTTAGTAGCAGCTGAGAACTACGGATAAATTCTCATTTTAAGTCAGTTGTGATTGAACGAAGTTTGTAGCAGCAGACATTACGGATGAATACTACAGATTAATTCTCACTATAAGTCAGTTGCGATTGACCGAATTCACTAGCAGCAGAGACTAAGGATAAATTTTCACCATAAGTCTGTTGCGATTGAACGAATTTACTAGCAGCAGAGACTACGGATAAATTCCCACTATAAGTCAGTTGTGATTGACTGAATTTAGTAGCAGCAGAGACTACAGATAAATACAACAGAAAAACAGATAAATTCTCAATACAAGTCTGTTGCTATTGAACGAATTTAGTAGCAGCAAGTAGAGTGTACAGATAAATTCTACAGATAAATTCTCAACCGTCAATCAGTTGTGATTAAACGTATTTAGTAGTAGTAGCACGGACTACACATAAATTTGCTCTTTATGTCAGATGTGATTGAACGAATCAGTAGCAGAGACTATGGATAAATATTACGGATAAATTCTCACTTTAAGTCAGTACTGATTGAACAAATTTAGTTGTAGCAGACACTACGAATAAATGCTCACTTTTGGTTGAACGACGTAGCAAATCTGATAAAACTCTCACAGCTCCTCGAACCCCAACATCAAGTTTTTGCCGAGACGAGATTTAAGTAAGCACCTCGCCGATATGTAGTGATGACAAGGGACAACGTTGTAAATATCGGAGGCAGATTCGAATTCACAAATCGCGGAGGCAGCAGCCACATAGGTGATGAAAAGTTAAGTTCTTAGCAAGGCTGAAGAAGACAAACATCAGTTACAACTGTCTGTCAAACATTAGCAAGACACTGAACTGTGGTGATGTGTTTGGAATTGTGAATTTAAGTGTTAAGAGATTTAAAGATTTTATCACGGACATGTACGTTCACAGTAACAAACTGCTTTAGTATTTTTCATGTTTCATGATAGCTAAAACATCTCCAGAACCACAGCTTTAACCACAAAGAACTTGCTACAATATGCCCCAGTTATGGTACACCTCCTAATACAGCCCTTAAGTATATAATTCTACATACGTCGTACGATTATTTCCTGGCTGAAGGACAGATTCATAAAATACCTGCAAATTATAGCACAATGCATCGCAGGTACTGTTTCGTAGCAGATGGTGAACATATGCACTAAGCAGTCATTCTAACCCGTAGCCGCCTAGATACGAACGTACGCCTTCAACGTATAACAGCGAAAAACTAAGTCCCAGCGCGAGCTTTGTGAGGGGGCCCCGGGGACCCCGAGCAAAACGGGCAATCACAGCCCAGTGGTCAGCGTCGTCGGCTCCAAACCAAGAGAATGCCAGGTCGAATCCGAGAACCGACCCAAGTACCATATGGTCTCTAAAAAAAGGGTTTTTTCAGGCGGTTATGGGTTAACAAATTTTGTACAGTAGAGTTCTACAGATAGGCCTATGAAAGTAAATGCCTACCCTTATACAATTAAAACTTTGCACCTGGCACAAACATACCTATGTTAGTACGTTTAGGAGGATTAGTCTATTCTGACCACAGTCTGACACTCAAACCAAGACACATTCTAAGAGTGCATTTCTAAAAATTGTTCAAAATTTCATCCTGGAGACATGGCACAAGGCGAGATTGACGCTGAAGAGTGCGAGTGAATGCATAACACTCCTTATGTTGACCACAAGATTTTAAAAAAGACTGGAAAGTAGAACATACAATTCCCTATATTGAACATAAGATTTAACAAGATTTGAGAGTTGAACGTAAGACTCCATGCTCTATACCAACCTCACCGGGCTGTAACCAGTGGCTGGCCCTTCAGCCAAGCATCAGAATCAGTGCCACGATATTGTGGATATCTGCAGAGACAGGTTTTTACTTAATAAGTTTCCACAATTTCTAACATGCCAGTAACAAATTTTAATCGTCGTGTCACAAATATAAATGACTGAAAACCAGTAATCTTCAAACCCCTTAATGACCGTGTTGCCAAGCGGCTACCACTGACAAGATAGTAAAAAAAAAAAAAACAAGTCCAAACATTGGCCCAAGATATGTGGAGGGGGGACGGGGGGGAGCATAGCGGGGAAGCACAGCCCAGTGGTTAGCGTCGTCGCCAAACCAAACGGGTTCGAATTCCACAACTGGCAAAGTAACATATATGGGATTTGAAAAAAAATTCGGGGAATGTCGTAGCGATTGTTAAAGACAGGTATATGAAATAGATTCCGCCGATTTTACCGATTCGCCATTTTTTTCTTGTCACAGTCAATAGCCAATAGCTTGTCACAAATTAACTTCAGTCCAATGTGTACTTAGGTCAGATACAGTTCTTCCCATCATAACTTTCACAGACTACACGTACCAAGAGAATGTTGCTCTTGGACAAACCCGCGGGCGCTGGTGACCCAAAAGGCACTTTTCCTAAAAATTTTATCACACCCCACCAGACCATGAATTACATTTTTTCGAGTGCAAAACTTTGCTCCCACAAGTGGGTAGTGAGTGCAATTTGGTAGCTCAGAGCACAAAGATTGTTCAAACACTGGTTGCACGACCATAAATCGGAGGAATAATGGTAAATCTAATAAAACTAACCATTAAATAAAATTTCAAACTATAATAAGCATTTACTCCTGTAACTTGTTACAGTAAACTTTGTGTTTTGTGCGGTAATCTCGACAAGCAATGTCGTTGTCACAATTGTACCCCTCACATCTTTATGAAGGATCGGCCGATATGAGTTTTTACCAACCCAACCAGATACCGAAGAAGGGTTAACCGATCCGATCCTAATAGTAAAAAAACACGACTAAAAATTAAATTTTCATACAAATGCAACTTCAGTTGCTGGTTTTGTGTGGGTTCCAAATGCGAAGACAATGCAAAAAATTTTTCGCAGTATTAACATTTTTACTCTTATTCTTACTTATAGCTTCAGCACACTCATCTTCTAGTTTGATTTTAAGTTGGTTGTTGTAAAACTTAGAGCATCAGAACCATCAAGTATTACATTTTCATTACAAACGGAGCAAATGGCTTTGCTTTTCTCACTTGGTTGTTACTTTTGCCGTGCTTGGTGTCAGTTTTGCGGCGAAAACGGTTGCATTTCTTGGCGTAACGAACATCTGCATCGTGTATCATGGCACAATGATTATGCCAATATCAATACCGCACTACCCCTACTGTTTTTTTCTCAGTTGCTGCATTTTTGAACGGCACTGTAGTTGCAACGTCACACTAACTCAAAGTGGTGATGCCAGTGCATTCAACATTTAACGTGCTTACCCGAATGCAACCCCAAAACGACGCACTTAAAATTGGCTTTTATTGCTTGCCATTACCATTCGCTTCTGCTGTTGATTGCTAGTTACTTCAATAAATCTCACTAAATTAGTACTTTAAGGAAAACAATTTGCTTGAGGCTAAAGGAAGATTAGTTTATTTTCCAAAACTCACTATTGCATTTTAGTGAGAGAAAATTGTCGCTCCCATAGGATACAATTGGGCAGTATTCAGGAGTTAACGGGAGCGAATGCTCCAAGGTAATCCGAGCCTTGCACACCAGTCATGCTCGAAAAAATATTACACGCTGGGAAAGTTTTTTCGTAAAAACAAGACAGGGTTTGAACAGTTTTCATTTGAATAATTTAACCTTCTCCCCGACCAAGGTACTGTGCAGTGCGTTAATGTTCGTAATGCTATTTTGTCTTACAAAAGCTAGTGCCAGACCAGGGTGGCATTCATAAGCTCATGATTAATTCCCCTATTCATCCAGGTTTTCCAGCTGGTATTTTTCCCCCCTTTTTTTTTTTGCTGAAAAAAGATGTAGTGCAGGACCGAAATAAAGCACATTTTTCACACTTCACTTAAGTCGCAATAACTATACAGCATTGCTAAATCAAAAATTGCACTACTCGAACTGGTATTGATAAGGAGTAGGAAGGCCATAATCTAAGCAAAACTAGAAACACACCTAACTCGTTATGTTCTAACGCCTTACTTAGGCCTAAAGAATTTTCGCATTATCAGAAATGAAACAAAAAGGACCTGAAGTTTTAACTGAAATAAAGTGAAGGTTTCAGAAGTAAAAATTAAATCCGAATTAACTATTCTTTACAGATGAAAGAGACTTTCCGGAAAATGTTGAAATTCCCTGACTTTCAGTATGCGTTTAAGAAGTTCCCTGATTTTTCCCTGAATTTTCCAGACTTGATAAATTCCATGTTTTCCAGGTAGAACGCCACCCTGGAGCTTATTTCCCCACTTCATACTCTAAATTGTAGGTTTAGATGTCTGCTAGGGGTTACATATATTCCAGCAAGCAATTTAAAAATGCTCTTCTATGATTGCGAGGCTGGTGTGTTTTGCAAAATAGCGTATGGCGGGAGTTTCAGGCAACCTAATGAACTAAAAAAAAATGAACGACTTGCGAACATTTTGCTCACTGGCAGCTTTTACTACGGTTTCTCCACTAGGTTCCAAGCCAAAAGCAAACAAGAAAGCTGGCAGCTTTCCCACTGGACAAAACTGTGTAAACTGGGACAGAAAGTTTTAGTCGTCTTTGTTGATGAAACAAGAACGTTAATCAAAGAACAGTCGGCAACAAACAGCCAATCCAAAACATACTTTTTCCCCGTGTCAATCAAATTAGACAAATGTTAAATTGCCCTATTCAATTGACTGGCAGCAAAAAAAAAAAAACTTCCATACCCCAATTTTTACGACCCACTTGCACCAGTAAGTTAAGATTTTTTTGCGCAACCCAGCCATATTTCTCTTGATGAGAGGTGGGCTGTGTCACTAAAGTGTGTTTACGTTATTGTGTCCTGAAGGGAAGTTGGACAAAAGTCTAATTACAAAAGCGGCTAATGGGATAATTATCTATTATCTGCTTAAATAAAAACGTCTGGAAAATCATCTAAACGAAATATCGTATAATGTATGTCTACCTGGA